>JAMYHX010000530.1:0-28556 GCA_025529335.1 Rhizopus sp. PT2906
AGTAAAGCAATGGATCTTCCAAGTCTGCATAAACTATTTCAAATGGCGCTCGAAACAGGATGGATTGCTAAGGTACGTGACATACTTTATATAATCCCTTATTGTCATGGATACTTATGTATCGTGAATGAGAAGTACTATCAAATATGCGATGTGTTGAGTGATAAGAAAGAGATTTTTATAACCATGAAAAAAAAAAATATGAATGCATGAATACAGGAAAAAGATAAAAATAAGCCCTATATGGGGATAAAAAATAATAGCAAACTGTTAGAGAATAACGAGAAAAAAAAAAGGAGAGACAAAATTAGGCTTAAGACGTGTTTAATGCATATCACTATTCAAAGTTGTGAATGAATCTTCATTATTACAAAGTGTAACCAAATCGATCTATTTACTCTATTTAGAAGTAGATTCAGGCTAATAAGCAGGGCAAGAGGTATGATGTGAATAAGAAAAGATATTTATTCAAGACTGTGTGCATCAAAATAAAACAGGATGGTTGATAAATTTGCTTTTATGATTAAACACTGTAGTAGTAAATATTAGAATTTACTTGATCAGATATAATGTGAATGATAGAAAAAAAAAAAAAACAACCGATATTAACTGTCGACAGCTGTCAACGTTTTTAGTCATACTTGTGTTCTTTATATAGCTTTGGGTTTTTAAATTTGAAAAGTTATCGAGACCACGCCTGATCTGCTCTTTCGATTTCACACTGAAAATAGCAAATGTCCCTATACCGAAATCAAGTCCAGATGCTTTTTCTTCTAGAGCTAACTGTTCAAATTCATAGCCGAGAATTCGGTCGAATTATCAGCTATTTTCATGGTTGAGGAGCGGGGTACAACTTAATATTTGCCTTGAATAATATCAAAGAAGCTCTTGAGCATCTCAGCTAATTGCGTTTGCGAGCAATGTTGTATTTAAATAATTTTTCCCCATTAATTAATACCATATCCACAGGTTCCAATCAAGGTCCTGTCATGAAAGAAGCAGCTTATATTGTTTGGAGTTCCAAAATACAGTCATAAAGACACCCTCGCAGCCTTTTTCAAGAATGAGGTCTAACTTTAACTTCTGACTGTCGTTGTATAATAAACTAATCTGTGTAGAGTGGCGCTTTTGGTTAGTTAATTTGGATTCGTGAATTTTATTGCCACAAAAATCACAAACAAAATCACTGTCATCCTTTGAATATATCCTAAAAACAACTACGTATAAAAATGCCAGAGTTATTTGAGAATGACAATAGTATGTAGAAATATATCCATTGTTGTGACTTTCAGCCCCACTTATGAGTCCGTTTTTTGCCACTGGCGTTGAAGCGAGCTTCACGGATATTGACCTTTTGAATAATTGCTCTCTTTTCTTGTTTGTTCATTTTGTGTTGTTAGTTGAATGTGGCTGTATTAATAAATGATGTTGCATTCAACTTTGCATTTATAAAAGACAGTAAAGTCGTCCATAAGGAAAGAAATGAATATCATTGAACTATGGCTTGAATGAGAGCTTATAGGAGAGAGAATCCGTGACTGCCATTTGTATCCAATACTATTAGTAGTCTAATATGATACATGGTAAGCAAATAGAGAGTAAAATATACGTTGTAATATGATGATTTACTTCATTAAGCACGTCGGACCTGCCGATCTGCCTTGAAAACACCATTACTGCTTTTCATATTTAATCTCAGACAAATAAAAAAAAAAGTTGAGGGTATTTTTTAAGGGGTTATTATTGTTCAAATGTTCCGTACTGCATTTCTTAGAAACAGTCGTTTAGTCACTTCTTCAAATATCAAGCAGCGCTTGTACTCTACAGCTGGAGGCGGCAATAAAGTTGGAAATGCTCCAAGTGTTCCTGCCATGCTCGCTGTTGCTTCCATGGGCTTTGCGGCTTATTATACTCTTGTTAAATCAAGAGAGGGTCAATGTAGGTATTATATACTATAGACTGTCATGTACTAAATCCCCATGTCTGTACGAATAGCATTACCAAGAAAAAAGAATGCAGCTGCAGTTGAACAAGAAGAAGCTCTGAAAGAACAAAAACTGCAAGACAAGTTGGCCAAGAGAGACTTGGAGACAAAACCTATACCCGCATTTAAGCCTGATGAGGTCACTGTTGTCTTTGTATTGGGTAAGTAACTATTGCTTTATACATACAAATGTATGGCCGTAACTCACGCTTCCGAAAGGTGGACCTGGTGCAGGCAAAGGAACCCAATGTGAGAATTTGAAGAAAGATTATGGCTTTGTTCATTTGTCAGGTAATTATAATAATTGTAATAATTGTAACATAATATAACGACGTCAACTATAGCTGGTGATTTATTACGTGCTGAACAAAAGCGTGAAGGATCTAAATATGGAGAGATGATCAATAACTATATTAAGGAAGGCTTAATTGTTCCTATGGAAGTCACTATTGCCCTTTTGGAACAGGCAATGAAGGAAGCTATAGCCAATGGTCAAGGAACCCGATTCTTGATTGATGGTTTCCCTCGTAAGATGGATCAAGCAATCAAGTTTGAAGAAGTTGTTGTGCCTTCCAAGTTGGTGCTTTACTTTGAGTGCCCTGAGGAAGTTATGTTGAAGAGATTATTAAAGAGAGGAGAAAGTTCTGGACGTGTAGATGATAATATTGAATCTATCAAGAAGCGCTTTGTTACTTTTATTGAAACTAGTATGCCAGTCATTGATGAATATGCCAAGCAGAACAAAGTTAAAAAGGTATTGATAGACTCTATAGAGTGTAATTCCGTATACTAATTGTGTATGCATATAGGTTCACTGTGATCAACCTGTTGAGAAAGTGTATGAAAATGTAAAGAGCATCTTTGATGAATTATTCAGTGAAAAGAAATAGATATACAATAAAGAAAATATTAGATAGACATCTCAGGACATAGCACTAAGCGGCTGCTAGTACAGTGTCAATTTTTCGGTTAGAGATTGGTTGATTGTCATTTTGAACTGGAGGAATATTTGCTATAACAGATATATTATATCTCTACAGTCATGAAATACCATTCACGTTCTTCACTACTTCTTGTCCACTAACCGTTAGTTTTTACTTTGTTGACTGAATTGGGAAAGCAATAAAGGCATGTATGGAAGTTTGGCATTCAATTGTGTATAAACTCTGTAATGCTTGTGACATCTGATAGATGGGCCATACACTTGTTCCTTTATCACTAGTGAAACAGGGGATGCTACTTTGTCCTTTTCTATTACACGATGTCTTTCTTTGGCAATAGCTTATCTCTATATTTGCTAAAGAAAGTTGTAGTACTCATTTGCCACAAGGATCAATCAGATTAAAGCAAGAACATATTTAGATATTCCTGCCCTTAGTTCTCTCAAGCAAAGAGTATTTTTTGAAATTCAATGGTGTTCAGTCATTATTCTCCATTGATACTCATCAAGAAGTAGTCTTTGATATTAGAGCTTTAAGAGCATAAACTTACTTCGTTATCATGAGTTCTTTTTAAATCAAACAAAAATAAACCTCTACATCGAGCTGTCATGAAACCATAAGAAGGCAAAAATTCCGGGTCGGACATTCAATCGACGCTCCCACTGCTTTGCCCACCCTTTGCTCCTGCCCTATTGTTCGATGACAAAGCCAGCCCCGTCCTCTCTGATAATCTTCTTTTGAAAATATTACGCTATAATGGGTAAGGGCTAGACTACATAGTTATTAGAAAGCATGTTGTATATACTAGAAAGACAAGGGGGAAAAAAGAGCTTTTGAATTAGACGGTGGAAATGTATGGATATATATAATGGATGGATGGGAAATATTGGATATTACAAACTGAGTAATACATATGCGTAGTGAGGATCATGAAAATGCTGAAATGTCTACATCAACAAATGGAAATACCTCTCCTCTCCCTTGGATTTTAGTATAGAACCAACTCATGCTATTCTGGAAATTAAGGCACAATTTGCTGATTATATACCTATATACTTTTAGGTAAGGGACAACCTAGAGGTTTGAACGCTGCTCGTAAGCTTCGTATTCACCGCCGCGATCAACGTTGGGCCGATAAACAATACAAAAAGAGAGCTCTTGGAACCGCCTACCGTTCATCTCCTTTCGGTGGTTCTTCTCACGCCAAGGGTATCGTTCTCGAAAAGATTGGTGTCGAAGCCAAGCAACCCAACTCTGCCATTCGTAAGTGTGTCCGTGTTCAACTCATCAAGAACGGTAAGAAGGTCACTGCCTTCGTCCCCAATGACGGTTGTTTGAACTATGTTGACGAAAACGACGAAGTTTTGATTGCCGGTTTCGGTCGTAAGGGTCGTGCTGTTGGTGATATTCCTGGTGTTCGTTTCAAGATTGTCAAGGTCGCTGGTGTCTCCCTCCTTGCTTTGTACAAGGAAAAGAAGGAAAAGCCCAGATCTTAAGATATCATCCCTTGTGTTTATTATTATTTGTATAAAAGAGTAATTTTGCTGTGTACAAAAGTGCCAGGCTCTCTTTTCCAGCAACTTCGACAAGCTATTTTTAACGGAGTTGAGATTTATTTGATTTTACATCATTTCATTGGTTTAAAACATATCGAATGCTGTGGAACTTTATCATTTTGCATATACACATATATATAATATGCCTTCAATTTTTCGTAATTCTATTTCTCTTTCTCCCTTTTTTTTTAATATAAACTACTTTAGAAGATGGGTAAAGACTACTATGCAATCCTTGGTGTTCCAAGAGATGCGGATGACGAAACAATAAAGAAAGCATACCGTAAATTAGGCAAGTATCTACATACTATTAAAATAAGCGTATTATTAACTTCTTTCTAGCCTTAAAGTGGCATCCTGATAGAAATAAAGATAAAGCTGACGTTGCACATGCTAAATTTCAAGAAATCGGTGAAGCTTATGAAGTACTAAGTGATAAAAACAAGCGTGCCATCTTTGATCAATATGGTGAAGAAGGTCTCAAAGGTGGTGCGCCACCACCAGGCGCTGATGGAGGTGCTGGTGGATTTGGCGGTTTCCCCGGTGGAACGTTCCACTTCTCGACGAGTGGTGGACCCGGTGGAGGTTTCCGCCCGTCTGATGCTGAAGACATATTCAAGCACTTTTTTGCTTCCTTTGGTGGAGGCATGGATGAAGGCTTTGGCGGTATGGGTGGTATGGGCGGTATGCCTGGTGGATTTTCATTTAGCTCAGGCGGTATGCCCGGCATGGGTGGCGGTTTCCGTCGCAGTGGCTTCAGACAGCAACAGCAGCAAGCTCAAGAACCAGAAAAACCACCGGCTATCAAGCGTCCTTTCCCAGTATCATTAGAAGATCTCTACAAGGGATGCACAAAGCGATTAAAAGTAACACGTAAATTACGCGATGGAGCAACAGGTCGACCCGTTCAAACAGATAAGATCCTGACGATCAATGTCAAGCCGGGCTGGAAGGCAGGCACAAAGATCAGATTCCCAGGCGAAGGAGATGAACTTGAGAATGGTACAACACAAGATATCGAGTTTGTCTTGGAAGAAAAGCCTCATTCTGTATTTAAACGAGAAGGAGACAATTTGCGCATGACAATACAACTGACTCTAGTCGAAGCTTTGACCGGTTTCCAAAAGAAGATCAAGACTTTGGACGATCGTACGTTGAGCGTTAATAACACCAAATCAGTTGTTCAACCTGGACAAGAATCTCGCGTTGCAGGCGAAGGCATGCCAAATTCAAAGACAGGCAAAAAGGGTGACCTAATAATTACATATGAAGTCAAATTCCCCACTTCCTTATCGGATGATCAAAAGCAGCAATTGAAACAGATCCTTGCTTAAAACATAGTTTCTGTTTATAATGTATTTTTGTGTACTTTATATGCGAACCTTTTAAACACACATGTATATATTTTGATATTATATAAACTCTTTTTCTTATTTTCCGTCTATACAAAAACTTTGTACTTTTTATTATATTACATCATTCTTTTTAATTGTTGGCTTTGGATGCCATGGAAGCAGCTTTACCATCAGGGATACGGATAAAGTGAGCAGGTTCAGTAGCAGTGGCAACGGAGTCCAAGATGAAGTATCCCTTACGTTCGAATTGGATAATATCACCCTTCTTTAATTGTTTAATGTTTCCATCTGCTAAGGCAGGGTATTTAAATTCACTTTGAGGTGTAACAAGATCCTTGACATCATCGCCTTCTTCAACCTTCTTCTTTGTAATCAAATAGTCGTAATCAACCAAGAGAGCATCTGTGGCGTCTTCATCGGCAGCCAACCAAGTGAGCTTCTTCTTGGTCTTTTTGAAATCACCTTCAAGGTGAAGTTCCAACTCAACATCTGTGGCCAGACCTTGGTCGTTCTTGGTTACCTTGCGAACAAAGACATTTCCCCAATCCATGAGAGTGATTTCTTCACCTTCTTCCAAGGTCTTGGCATCATCTTGATCCAGGTAGATCTTGGGACCATAGTGTGTCTTCTTCTTGCCCAGGCTGGGATTCTTCTTGTGAACGAGAACTTCCTTGACTTCCACAGGTGCGTCCTTGACATGACAGACGACAACACCTTCTTTGATAACAGATGTATATCGTGGGGCAATAGGGTCAATGACCTTCTTGTTTAAGGCCCAGAGTTTGTCCCACTCGAGCATCAAGGTGTTTTGAGAGGCACCTTGCATGAGAATGTACTGCTTCAGAGCTTCAATAGTCATACCACGACGGCGGATACCACGAACGGTAGGGAAACGAGGATCATCCCAACCAGAGACGAGACCTTGATCGACAAACCAAGCGAGCTTTCTCTTGGACAAGAGAGTGTACACAAAGTTAATTCGGCTAAAGTCCCAGATCTTGACGTGACGGAGGCCAAGAGCGTTGAGCATCCATTCATACTGAGCGTTACGATCACGGTATTCGTTCGTTCTCAAAGCGTGAGTGACACCTTCGATAGCGTCAACAACAGGACAGGCAAAGTCATAGGTAGGATAAACCTTCCATTTGTCACCAGTGTAATGGTGAGGTGTCAAGTTACAACGATAGATCACAGGGTCACGCATGGTACCATTAGGGCTGGCATAGTCAATCTTTGCACGCAAGCAGTTCTTTTGACCTTCCTCAGAGCCCTTTCTCATCTCTTCGAATCGACGCAAGTTTTCATCAATGGAGTTATCACGGCATTTGGAAGGAATGCGAGCAGTACGTTGTTCACGCATGGTTGCTTGGTCAGTGTCATCACAGTAAGCTTTGCCTTCCTTGATCATCTTTACTGCCATTTCGTACATTTGATCAAAATAGTCGGAAGTGTGAGTGACTACAGATGAGTCAACGCCGATCAGTGCCAAATCCTCCTTGATTGATTCTTCAAATTCTGTCTTTTCTTTGCTAGGATTGGTATCATCAAAACGAATGATCAATTTTCCTTTGTATGTCTCGGCAAAGTATTGGTTGAGTAAGGCGGCTTTGGCGTGGCCGATATGAAGATAACCGGAGGGCTCAGGAGGGAAACGGGTGCAAACTTTACCCATTTCGGCCTCAGTGAGACCAATATCGAATTTGCCTTGATCGGCAGCTTTGTTCTACAAAAAGAGTAAATATCAACCCTATTGATCGTGAATGGACATGTTTACCTTGCTAGATTTATCTTGCTTTTGAACAGCGGTTAAGGCATATTCAGCAGCATCAAATGATAAAATGTGTTCATACCAACGAACAAGATAGGTTCCGAGTGTCTCTTTCTTGGTCTTGATGATACGAGCAAAGACAGGAGAGGCACGTAAAGCACCCCACACAGCGAAATCAGCTGCGGTAACCTTGTAACCAGTAATGTAGGAGCGAAGTGTCAAATGCTTGTTGAGCTTTTTGTAGCTGACATCCAAGGCCTTGAAATCAGTGGTAGATAATTCGGATTCGGCAACATCGAGCCATTGGTCGACCAGGGTACAGGTCAGGGCATCTTTTACATCGTACAAACCTGCTTCGGGGTGCAGACGAGTCAAAAGACGGATGATGGCGTTGGTTGTTTCATAAGTTTCACTTTATCCCCAAGAAAAAAGAGAATGAGATACATGTGTAATAGTCAATCTTCACTCTTTTTGCTTACCCATTATGACTAATAGAGGCAGCAGGCTTTGAAGCACCTTCGAGGTTTTTTACATCACGCAATTCGACATTGACTGATCCTTCTTTGACAGAGTTGATATAGCTTGCTACAGCAAGTACGCCTACACATATAGGCATTAAGTCACCTGCTTCTTTTATATAGGGCATTCATTTTTTACCATAGCTAAAAGGAGATGCTTTAGCAGCAACAACAAGTTGAATAGGGCTCATATTCAAAAGGGTTATTTTTCTTTTCTGACCTGAAAAAAATATTTATAGACGGACAGTGACTTGCTTTTGACTCATGTTGCCCCTTTTGACATTCATTTAATTATGCCTTCAGTCAGTTTTTTTTTTGTTGTTGCTTTTGTTTCTTTTTATTAATGAATCCACTTGATCTAAGTAAATTTTCAATATCTTCCGATGAAGAAAAGCTGGCACAGGAATTAAAAGACACACACCTTGCTCTCAAAAAGACACTTCCTATATTTTCAATAGAAGAAAACAAGACGAAAAAACAAGAGACACAATACTTACCACAGCCCACTTGTAATGACAAGGACGACGGCTGGGGCGAAGGACCTCCTTCGTACACAACAATATCACAAGGAACTTATTTTGGCTTCAACTCAGTATTGCATAATTCAACCATTAAAAAAGACAATTCAACCGCAGCACAAGAAGCGTTCAGTCACTTTAAAGATAAGCCTGTGTCATTCACAAGTCATCTGAATAAATAAATATATGTATATCCTTTATTGTTAGTTGTTCAGTCTCTTCATTTCTTCCTGAATCTTGCGATGTAAAACACACATGTAATCAACATAAGTCTGGACTTCTGCGTTGCGATCCTCAGACATCCAAGTAGAGAATAGGAATTCGACTGCATCCTTCTCTTGACGAACGATAACAAGCCTCAGATACTTTTCTCTTTGAGATTGCAGCTGTCTGATGATATGATGAATCTTTTGTGATAAATCTGTATTGAATGTAGGTAAAGCAATCTAATAAAAGTGTCAGATATGTTTGTTATTGTTATTCCGCTGTATTACCATATTTGGATCTATTTGATCCAATGTTGATATTCCAAACACCTCTTGTAAGAAGTTCTGTGATATTTTCTGACCAAGCCAAAAGAATAAACTTGAACCAGTATCTATTGTATATTAATATGTGCTTTTATATATCATTTTTTATACAAGACTTACCAACAAGATAGGCTCCATCTGCCTCTAATCGCTCATACGATGTGCGTATCATGCAAGGTAGTTTGACTTGTCCTTTCATATCAACCACTCCATCTTCTGGGCGCAATTTGTGTAGTGCAAACATTCTAGGATATAATGTCCACACTAACTCTGTAATGCTTAGTGAATTAAATAAGCTCATACCAGCTGCTCTTGTATCAATGTTCATATCAATGCCCACTACATGAAAAAAACAGTTGGCACAACTCTTACTAAACTCTCTATTTGTTTCTTACCTCCTCTCAACACTGTCGATCGAATGGCACCATGTACATAGACAGGAAGCAGCTTGAAGGCTTCGGGTAAAATCAATTGACCAGGCGATGTAGAAGAAGCACAATTATTGCGATAGGCTGTTAGAATGTCTACACAGGTATCTGTCAACTTAGAGTGAATCTCTTTTCTATTCTTCTGGAGGAGACTAAAGATAGCCTGTCTCAATACCACGCTCATTGTAGCATCCACATCGCCGTAACGGAAGACGTCTGATATTTGTGAGGTGACAGTCAAGTGAAGATTGTGTACACGTACACGACGTCTGCCGTCCCGTGTGGTATAGAGCAAAGCACATTGGAACGAAGCTCCGCGATTAAGATCTAGTTTACCATCGTGCTTCATCACAGCTACAAGAGCCTTGTCTTCATCTATACCTGCCAAATCCACATCGGTATAGGTGCTCATGTGGCATGCACCATAGTGATCCATGACTTGTAATCCGTCAGAACATCGAACACGGAGCACACCATCGAACCCTGTCTCTCGGTGCAGATCATGGTTCAGCTGGTAAAGCACGCTGTACTTGTCGCCCAATTTAAATCCAGGATAATAGCGCAGATCTCCCCCTGTCAGATGTGATACTATACGGACGGTAGATAGATCCATATACTGAGATGGAAAGACCCATGTGTTGACACAGACACCATTCTTTACACACTCCTCTCCAAGTTGCTTGTATTTGTCGCTTTGTGGGGTTATCAAGTTCTTTTCCTTTTCTGTACCATACAGTGATTTATCATCACGAGGCTTCAGCGCGTCAGGACCATAGTTGGGAAGGCATGTTTGGAAAATATAGAGATGGCCACCTGTTTCTTTCTATAATGGAGCTGTGAGTAAATTTAGCACACATAAAGAATTCGGCTTACCAGTGCTTGGAGACCGCCTCGAACAGCAGATGTATATACAGATTCTGGTCTTATGGTATCTTTAAACATGTGTGGCAACGTATTCAACAGTTCTATAATAACATTTCTACAAAATAACTGTTAACGCTCAAGAAACAACAACTATCATTACTTACTTGGATTCCGTAGGATCGACCAAGAATCCATCTTGAAGAGGTACAAACATGTCTGCAATATCAGAAACAACAAGCATTTGAGCACTTGACAAGGAAGCCTAATGCTTTGTTAGTCACATCACCTTTTTCTCTCTCTTCTCTTTAATAATTACCGATAGATTATAAAACTGAACATCCTTGTCAAATGTGATTATACCAATTCGATTCTTCATCTTTGCATTTCCATGTTCATCATATAATGCTGCCTTTATTCCTTCACACACCGCTTGAAGCATACCACTCTGAATGGCCAAAACGGAGACATCAATAGCAAAGACATACGTCAACGGAGCAGGTTGCCTGGTAGAGTAGTACTCCTTGGGCACTTCAAATTCAACCGTCCCATATCGTAACTCGGGTCGTTCGTTCGCATCGATACGTCGACCGGACATATCGATATTGGCAAAATACCAAGACGGCACTTCATTCAGATGCGCACAGACATTACATTCAAATTTAGATCCTCCATGAGTGAATTGACACCAGGGGTTGATGTAAGCTCGACAACGGCTGCATCTGATCGGTCCATCCGGTCCATGATCTACAACCTGCACAGGTACTTCCTCGGGTTTATTCTTGGCTAAAGGTTGAATCACTAAACCTAATGGTAGTTTAGACTTGTCAGCGAGTTCTTTGCTGAATGGTATACGATCCATGGTTGAACGCATAAAACGTGGACTACAGTTTCCTAATGAATATCATCCATTGAGTCTTTCTTGTATTGTGCTTTCTGCCTTTTTTTTACCTTGATCCAACGCAATAAACTGAGTTGTCGCGAGTGGTACACGGTCTCTTTCTAATGTGCCAAAGAATTTGCCTTCAAATATCTCCTGATCTTGCTCCCTTACTTGAACCGGAGCGGGCATTTGATCAGGATCAATTCTGGGTCGAGGTTGGGTAGGTGGCCGAAGCTCGGGAGGTAAAGGTTGCTCTGAGTGAGTGTAGGGGGCGTTGGTATAGCCTACACCAGCAGCAGCAGATGCATGAGGTCGAACGTGTGATGATGTTCCTTGTAAAGGTGGCTGAAGGCTGTTTGGCCAAGGACCTTTCTGTGGAACAGGTGGAGTAGCTGTCGTGCTGGTAAGTTCGGGATTCACTGCATAGACACGACGTGGCTTGCCATGAATGGCTCCTTGTTGTGGCTACAGTTTAATGATGAGTTTTGAAGGTTCCTCCTTTTTTATAAGTGACAGTTGATTACCTGTGTCTGTAAGTTTAAATTTTGCATAGGTGATATCAAGTTGGTTTGTGTCATGGGCTGTTGTTGTTGCATGGGAGAAGCCATCGGTTGTTGAGGTGAGCTTATTGGTCTCACCATGGGCTGAGAGATGGGCGGTCTTTGCTGTGGATGAGGAACCATAGATGGTCGAACATTCATCATTGGTGGTCTTTGTCCTGGAGGCACAGGTGCTGTTCCTACAACGGGTGGCATAGGAGGTCGCATTGGTCTTATTGGCTGTTGTGTAGTTGGCCTAATAGGCGCTCCTTTTTTTTTATTATTATATATTTCACGTACATTTTATAAATATAAAAGAATATCTTACCATTAGCCACTTGAACAGGTCGAATGGGTGGATTAGAAGTCATGTTTAAACTGCAAAGAAAAGAAAGAAATCGAAAATTGGCACTTTTATACCTCTTTTTAGAAAAAAAAAGTCCCGCCATTTGAACTCATTTAAGTAACCCTTATCATTTCATTCCGGTTCGTAAGGAGAAGAAAAACTTACAATCGTTCATTTTGAAAAAGATTTGTTTGAAAAGTGTTTATCCGCAAGATATGCGTATGCATACATAGCATATGGCAACCATGACAACAGTAAAGAGATTATCGCCGTCTCTTTCTTACTCGAGACACTTAACTCGTTCTAATTGGCAGAAATAACCACCGCAAATGAAATGCAAAAAAAAAGAACAAAAAAATATGTTTATTTCAATGTGAAAAGCTAATAACCATCTGGCGCATGGAGGTCGCAAAGGCCTGGATTCTTTGCGCAATATTTAGGCTGGATTGGTTCACTGTTGATACCTCGAGCCTGTAAGCGATAGTTCCAGTCATGGAAACGTTCGGCAACATCTTTAACAGTACGTCTATTGTTATCTTCATCGTAGCTTCCAGACCAGAAAACTTCGGCTGCTGCTGCTGATCGTGGCCAGAGACGTCCTTCTAAGACAGTATGTCCAGTTTGTTCAGACCACATAGCTGCTTCCCCACCAATGATTTTACCAGGAGAACTTTCTGAGATACCCAAGGTCATGTCATAAGAATAAATTCGCTGCCAAGTTTTCACAGGAGCACACCAGGATCCTCCAGAGCCGCCGTAATTGAACTTATCATCTTTAGTTTCTGTTTGCAGAGGGCTAATGAACCTTTCATCATTGCCTATCCAACCTAAAAAACGTGATTCCAATAGATGAGATTCCTTGTAACAAAAAGAATATTAAATTACCTCCATGTCCACAATCAAGGTAAAAGTAGTCATACGAAGATATAATAACGTCATGGCCAAGGTCAGTATATTTCTTAGCAGGTGTGGTCCATATCTGTACAATAGTTTCTTTCGGATAACTACCGCCGTCCTTTAGAGGATCTTCCCAAATGATTGGCCTCTTCTTGCGATCATTTATCACGAAGTCCAGCAGTCTATTTGTCCAATTGAACCATAAGTCTTTAGCTGTCACATTATGCTCATCCATATATTTTTTGACAGTTGCATCATCCTCCCAGCATTTACTGTTGATTTCGTCGCCTCCAGTATGATAAAGAGTATCGGGAAAGACATCAGTTCCCTCAGTGACAATGTCCTTGACCAGCTGAAACGCTTCTTCATTCACGGGATTCAACTGACCGGCGGGGGGCTCTGCAGCATACTCTTCCCAAAATTTATCACGGCATGTCATGTAGTCTGGATGGGATTCGCCAATGGAGCCTGTATGAGCAGGCATATCTAACTCAATGATCACACGTATACCACGCTCGTTACCATATTGTATAATATCTTGGATATCCTCGGGAGTGTATATCTCCTTATCGGAATAGGCTCCCTTTTCCGAAAGTTCAGGATGTGATCTAAGAAAGATAGGCCATGATTGCGAGTCAGAGATATGCCAGTGGAAAACATTCATCTTATTGTAAGACTGTGCATCTAGTGTACGTAAGATGGACTGAACAGGATAAAAGTTTCTTGATGTGTCTAGTAAGATGCCACGGTGACCAAAAGCAGGATAATCCTTGATTTTTACAGAGTGCGCTACCAGCTGATCATCATCACTACCATCATCAGTGACTACCAGTTGAGAAAAGGTCTCTAGCCCACGAAGTGCGCCTACCCAAGTAGGAGCTATCAGAGTAGCATAGCCGCCGCCGCTTGGGATATGTAACTCATAGGATTCATCTACGCCAATATCTAACTTGATTTGATTGTCGGAAACCTGAAATAGAATACCCTGTAGTTCATTCAAACTTTTGTTGACAACTAGTCTGTTGGTCATTTTCTGAACTGGTGTCCATCGTTCGTTTATAATCAAATCCTTGTATCTAACTGCAGCCTTTGCAACATTGGGATTTTGAATCCCTTCAAATCGAAAGGTGTCGGAAAGTGGTACACTAGCGCCGGTCCATTCTACTTGCTGTGGTATTGGGAAGAGAAATGTCTTTGCTTCAGAAACCTGTAAAAGCAATAGTGAAATGGCAATTAGAGACAAGGTCTTCATTAAGATTATTAAAAAAAAAGAGAGAGAGAAATGAATGAAACAAGTCTTTAAAGTATTATAGTCAAACAAAGGAATGTAACTAATCATACATACAGAAGCCGATACTCCCCCCCTTATTGCTCAAAAAGAAGGGATCGCGTCACAAAGATATGAGAGGGGCCCTCTCCACTGATATAACTCTCCTCCCCTTTCTTTATGCAGATGTCAAAAGATGTTTTACTAAGTCAGTATAGTATATACAGTATGACTACTTTAAAATAAAATGCATTGTATGACCTTGGGATCAGCTATGGAGCACCTTAATGTCAAAAGCATCTCTAAAGATATAACAAAAGGGAATTTTTCGACATGATGGCCTGTAAAACGAATTGTGAGAAGGATACATTGAGATTTGGATGATCTATTTTACAGCTTCAAATAATGTCTGATTTACTTTTCCCTTTACATTAGAATAGCGCTAATAATGGCCTTTGTTTGCTACGCGCGATTTGACAAACGGAGTTCTGATCAAGGCACGTGATTCGTTGAATTAAAGTATATATTTATTTCTGCAAAGCAAAGGCATTTATATTTTTTTTCAACCGACGTTTACAGACTACGCATGTCGTTGAAGAAGGGCAGAATTAGACCGCCAAAGAGAGCAGTAAGATAATACATAATTAAAGACTTTTTCTTAATGATACTTCTTTAGCCTGGTATTGACCAGACACAGGAATATGAAGAAGGGTTTGAAATCTTGAGTAATGCAATCATGGTCATATTCCAAAAACAAGCAAGAGAACTTTCTTATGAGCTACTTTACCGTACAGCATATAAATTGACCATGCGACAGTTTGGTGAAAAATTATACCACGATGTTGAAAAGGTGATTGCAGACTATTTGGAAAAGACAGCGCAGGAAACGATTGTGCCTGCCTTTGTTCATACCAAGACAGATACAGCAGACGCCGGTGCTTCATTTCTAAAGACAGTAAAGCGTGTATGGGATGATTATACGACAGCAATTGAATTGATATTACAAGTTTTGACATATTTGGTATAAATGGAGATATTCATGCACGTATATCTTAATTAAACCTGCGCTATTGTCTCGTAATAGAATGATAGATTGCCAAAATACAATTTACCAGGCGTATATGATATGGGATTGAACCTATTTCGAGATAAAGTCGTACGATCGGAGCAATATCCGATACAGAAACACCTTATATCGGCTATGCTCACCCAAATTCAGCTGGAACGTCAGGGCGATGTCATTGATCGAAGTGCAATACAGTCCGCAGTAACCATGTTGGCTGAACTCAAAGATCCGACAACGAATGGCACAGTGTATTCAGTGGATTTTGAAACTGAGTATTTAGAAAAGAGTGCCTCCTTTTATCAGATTGAAAGTGAAAAGCTAGTATCTTCTTATGATGCACCCGAATTTATGCGAAAAGTATGGAAAAAAAAATGTTTGACATCTATACTAAATATGGTTATTTAAGGTGGAGAAACGACTTGAAGAAGAATATGAGAGAACGATTCACTGCTTATCAATCACAACAGAACCAAAGATTCGAAATATTGTTGAAACAGAACTTATTGCAAACAACATACATGGACTGATGGAGGTAAAGGAATAGGGATATTTATAAGAAATGTGTGTAGTCATTCCTTTTATTATTAGATGCAAAACTCTGGATTAGAAAGCATGCTGGCTGCAGACAAGTATGAAGATCTTTTACGAATGTACAATTTATTTTCGCGCGTTCCAGCTGGCCTGAACGAAATGAGAACGTTTATAAGCAAATATATCCTCACACTAGGCTCACAGATAAATCAACATATCAACTCCGACTTGAAAATGGAAAAGGGATCAGGTCAGACCGCTATTCGTTGGGTGGAAGAAGTGTTGAGTCTACAGGAAAAGTTTGATAAGATTTTGGACCAGGCAGCGAACAAAGACAAGTCATTTCAGACAGTATTCAATGAAGCATTTGAGAGGTTCATTAATGAAAATCCAAAGTCAGCAGAGTTTATTTCCCTGTTTATTGATGAAAATTTGAAGAAGGGATTGAAAGGAGTAAGTATAGTATTGATAGATAAGCACAGTAAAGTAAACATTTTCTCTTTCTTTTTTATTTTTTTTTTTCAGAAATCTGAAGATGAAGTAGATGATGTATTAGACAACACAATAACACTGTTTAGATACTTGCAAGACAAAGATGTATTTGAGCGTTATTATAAGCAACACTTGGCAAAGCGATTATTGCTAAATAGAAGTATATCCGATGATGCTGAAAGAAGCATGCTTTCCAAGTTAAAGGTAACATACTCTCCTATTTTGTATACATACGTTCTGAAACATTCATAGAGAGAATGTGGCTATCAATTTACGAATAAACTGGAAGGTATGTTCAACGATATGCGACTCTCTGCAGATATGAATGGACAATTCAAGGATTACCTTGAGAAAAACAATGAAAGGCTTCCTCTGGATGTCTCTGTTACTGTGCTCACATCTACCTTTTGGCCCATGAACCTATCAACCTCGCCTCGATGTGCTATGCCTCCACAACTACTCACAGCCTGTGAATCATTTGAAAAGTTCTATTTTGGTAGACACAATGGAAGACGGTTGACCTGGCAACCCCAGATGGGCACAGCGGACGTGCGTGCTCATTTTACAAAGTCTAAACACCTTTTGAACATATCGACCTATGCGATGATGGTCCTACTGCAGTTCAATCAGCACGATAGTTTATCATGGAATGAACTCAAGTCGCTTACACAGATCGCAGATGCAGATCTAAGACGAACACTACAGTCGCTGGCATGTACAAAATATAAAATCCTTATCAAATCATCCAAAGGTCGAGACGTCTTGGACGATGATACATTTTCATTTAATGCCGGTTTTACATGCAATCTGACACGTATCAAGATACAGGCCGTAGCATCTAAAGTGGAAAACGATTCAGAACGAAAAAATACACAGGATAAAGTGGACGAAGAACGTAAGCATCAAATTGAAGCAGCTATTGTTCGTATCATGAAGGACAGAAAGACGATGGAGCACAATTTATTGATTGCAGAAGTAACAAAACAATTAAGCTCGCGATTTATGCCAAGTCCCTTGATGATTAAGAAAAGAATTGAAGCCTTAATTGATCGTGAATATCTCGAAAGAAGTACGGAAGATAGACGCGCATACCATTATTTAGCTTAGCTAGCTTAATTAAATAAATTGGTTAAAAGAATGAATAGTATAGAATGAGGTTCTTTTCATGCTGTTATGTCTTATATGGTTCTTATTATTATTGGACTGATAGACGTGTATTTGTATGTAGGTTGTATTTACATAAAGATGTAATGTTTAATCTTTAAAATAATGCTTATAAATACTTTCTTTTTTTCACTAATGTTCCATGCAGCTTTGCTTGTTCCTTTGGTTGCTTTTATGTCTCTTTAATGCATCCAATCTAAAAAAAAATTAGAAACGGGAGGTTTGCTATTTTTTTTTTTTTTTTTTTGTAATCATTACCTTGAGAAGCTCTTTTTACATCCCTGACATTGATATGGCTTGTCACCACCGTGAATCTTTGAGTGTCTCTTGAGATCATGATTTCGACTAAAAGCAGCGTTACAAGCTGGACAAACAAACGGACGGTCATCTGTGTGTGTTCTTGAATGGCTTTTGAGATTATATAATCGAGCAAATGTCTTTCCACAATTAGGGAATAAGCATGGATAGACTGTTTGTGTTTGATTATTGATTGTAGTTGTAATAGGTGTAGCTGAGGCGTAAATGGACATGGCTGCACTTTGTGTATCGGCCAATGCAGGGTCACTTCGACGTCTCTTTAGATGTCCTCGGGCTAATAAAGTATATGGTCAAGCCATGCTTTTTGTAGGCTTAATTTTTATTTTATTTTTACCTGGTTGAGGCGTTGTTTGCTGTGATTGTGGTTGATGCGATTGTTGGGAGGCTTGATGGGCAACTGCGGCTACTGCGGCAGCAGCAGCAGCAGCGGCGGCGGCTACGTTATCGTTTCCGGAAGTGAAAGGGTTTGTCATAAAATAGGGATGATTGAGAATGGGTGTATTGGCAGCGGGAGAACCACCTGCATTATTATTATTTTGCTGCTGTTGTTGCTGTTGCTGTTGCTGTTGCTGTTGTTGTTGTTGCTGCTGCTGCTGTTGCTGCTGTTGTTGGGCCAGGTGCTGTGTGTACAAAGCCAACGCGGCGTCGGCAAAGTTAAGAGGGGCTGTGGAGGAGGCGGGACTAGATGAATAAGTGGAAAGGGTGGTCGAAGGATGTTCAGAAGGTGATGTGGCGGAAGCTGTGTCTGTAGTCGTAGGAGTATGTGGATGCTGAAGGTTTGTTGTGTCTGAAGTTTGTGTTAAGCTGGTATCTGTTGCTGTTGACTGTGTCGATTGTTGTGGTTCCTGTTGTTGTGTTGGTGTATGATGGCTCGCGCTATTGGCTACCGTACCCAGTAAGGCCTGGGACAAGAGAGCTTCAATAGCATTTTGGTCCCCTTGTCTTGCTTTTTCGGATATTTTTAGTGCTACCTCGTTCCAGTCTGTGGTCTCCAAAAATCTCAGAGCCTTTTCATCCTTTTCATCTTTGGCCTGTTCAGATAGAGCTGTTGTTGCGCCCTTGACTTTCTTTTTGAGCCATTCTTGATCAACATATTTTGCAGCCAAAGTATTATCCCATCTCTGCTTCAACTGTTTACCTTTGCGACCTGGGATGGTACTCGCAATTTCTTTCCAGCGACCGTACCCGTATTTTTTGATGCCCGCCAATAACAGATCATCCTCTTCCTTTGTCCAGGCTCCTCTTTTATAATCCTGCGTTGCACTATCTTCACTGAGGTCAATTTCTTCTTGGTGAGGCGCTGAATAAATAATGCTCGCGTCAGGTGATTTTCCTTTATCATTCAATTTATCATCCTTTGTTGGAGCTGTTGAAGATAGGCCAAGCAGCTGAAGAGCGGTCGCAGCAGCAGCTTGGTCCAAGACGTCCTCGGCCTTTACTAGTTCATTATTGCTACTAGTTGTTGCAGTTGCCTGTTCTGTTGTAGGTGGAGCAGGTAGTGAAGTGGTAGGTGTGCCTGAAAGTAATGCAGCTGCTAGGTCTGAATTTTCAATTGTTTTATTTTCCTCAATTGTCTTGGGTGGAGAAGGAGCCTCTGCAATGTGTTCGTCTAGAGTAGGTGATGGACGTTTATTGGCTCTTTTATCGTTGTAAGGTGATGAAGTAAATAAATGGACACGAGCCATATTTTAATAATTTGACCGGAGTTCTTGTTGAAAGGAAAAGCAATAAAAGAACCAAGCCTTCGAAAAAAAACTAAGCCTCGTTAAGTTTAGGAAAAAGGAAAAGGGCTAAAAAAAAGAATGCACCCTTCAAGAGAAAATTTTTTAACCTCTTTAACCAATCAAATTTATGATGTCGTCATCCTTGAGGAAATTCACTAAATGCACCCTATTTTCCATATAAAGAAATTTTATTGATCATCCTCTTGATGAGGTACAATGAATGCATGGTTTGAGGTAGGTATAGAAATGGAATGGTAATGTACTCTATGATGCTTGGATAATAATTGAGTTTGAAGTTTTAGTTGAAGTTCTTCCAGCTGTTTCTGCTGCTGCTTGTGTATCATGAGCGCATTCAATGTACTCTGAGGTAATTTTTTTTGAATATGACAGGTTGCTTCTTGATATGACACAGTAGCAGTGCGCTTTTCCAAATGTGATCGTATCTGTAATGACTCTAGCTTTTCACGGAGGCGCTTATTTCTCTTTTCCAAATGTTTTATATATTCTACTGCTTTAAAAAGAACAGCACTTTTTGATTGATTAGAGTCTCTTAGAGAGGGGACAAGATCAGTCAATTCCTTAAACCGTGATTTAATTAGATTTCGTCTCTTTTGCTCAGATGCTACATGATTCTCTCTTTTTTCATCTTCCCCAAGTGTACTTCGATTGAATTTCTTCTTAAATGATCTATTATTGATTTCAGGTTCAAGTATTGGCCTTGATTTTGATGTAATAAAAGGAATTATTAATTGATCACTTTGTTGCAAATAAATAGGTGATGGTGCTGATTCCTGTAAGGTGTTAACTTTTGCATAAAGTGAGAATAGCTCAGCTTACTATAAAACATGAATGTCTAACGTCTTGTCTTTTATTTGTAGCTTACCCTCTATAGAATCTTGACTAGACGGTTCTCTTGTATTCATGTTGGAAAGAAAGAAGAGATGAAAGGGGCCGGAACATTGGATAAATGATAAATGTTCATAAGTAAGCAGAAATCAATATAATTAGTTCTCCGCTTATACGACTACCCCGCATTTTATTCGGTCGTCAGGAATCCAAAAAAAATAATGATAAGACATATTTTTTATTCATATTATTTCTTATGAAGGCTAGCAGCCATAACATGATCAATATTTTGAAGCATAGCAGTTGTGCGACTAAGTAAGCTAGTCAAGTTATTGACTTCACGCTTCAGTTCATTACGGTGTGCTTCCAGGACATGGCTATCCACAGGGTGAAACATATTGATAGGTGAACAAGGCAAGATGTCATCATGAGGAGCCATAGGAGGCGAGGGTAAATGAGGGCGAGGAAGTTCCGGATTCAATAGACAAGCAATGTTATTCTTTGTAGGTCTCATAGGAGGCGAAGGCAAATAATAGCGTTGTTGTTGCTGTTGGATCTCGGGCTCAATAGGTTCAGGTGAAGGTGATGTAGCAGGAGAAGGTAGTAAAGGACGCAAATGTTCTCGTTTATCATCCGATTTAAGAGGTTGATAAACCATAGGCGGTTTGTGAGTAACCAAATTAGCTGCTGTGACTCTCTTACGACGCTTGATGGTAGAACGTTTCATGGTCATCGGACGATGAACATTATGAAGCTTGAAATAAAGACCACAAGCATTACAAATGGGTTGACCAGCTTCATTTCGTCTCCAAAGAGGTGTTGTCGTAGTATGACAATTGGCACAAACGAAATCACTAGTGTTACTGGATTCATTATTCAAAGGCTTTGGCATAGGAGGAGAAGAAAAAGCAGGTTGAATGGCAATAGGTTGTTGAGGTTGCTGAGGTTGCTGAGGTTGCTTATACTGAATAGGCTTGTGAGTGGCAGGGGCTAATAAGGGGGGTTGTTGACGAGGAACAAGGTTCTTTTGAAGTTGTTGTTGTTGACGTTGCTTTAATGAATTTCTTTTTAACCAAACAGGGCGACACGTATTACGGGCCTTGTAGTATAGGCCACAGGCATTACAGATAGCCTCACCAAGAGGAGATCGTCTCCACAAAGGAGTTGTGGTCGTACCACAGTTCGAACACGAGGTAACCACCGTACTTCCAATGTCCGATTTCGCAACACTGGAGTTGCTCGGCTCAATAATATGTTGATTATTGCTGGAAGAAGTAGTGACCTTTGCTTGTTCGAAGCCAACAGGCTGTTGGACTTTGTTTACACACATATAATCAGCTGTCATTGACACTTGAGTCTTGGTGGACGGTTCTGAAGGGCATTTGTGACATGAATCAACGCTGGTAGCCGTTGATGGTTTGTTATAAAAGGGGGACTTTACAGTCATTTTGCAAATAAAAAGAAAAAGGGCTGGAGTTCTTTTTCTTTGTGTCTAATTACTGCGTTGATGATTTGTTGTCAATCCAGAAGAAGGTGACTTTGACTTCTTGAAGAATTATACAAAAAGAAATCAAAAAAGGATAAAAGGATTAAAAAAATCTTTTTTATATACAAAACATTAAGTCCGGTTTGATTGGCTATTGATAGCAAAGTAAACTGAAGATAAATTAATCTGGCCAATTAGATCCGACATGTGTTATCTCTCTACTGAATCTATCCGCGGAAACATTAAATAGCGCAACCATCCCTTAGAATGATAAGCTATCACGTGAGATTAACTCCCTATTTTATTTATATGGAATTTCTATCATCTTAATGTTGAATCTTATCTTATATTGGCCCTGTCTTCATTTTCCCTTTTATAGTAAATTTCATCTTCCATGGCCACTTCCTGTCTTGGATACGCTATCTTATCAGCAAGCACCTGTTTCCAAGGTCACTCTTTTTTTTTTCTGCAGAGTATTAATATACATGATTACACTAGTCTACAGCAAAGGTTCGCTTTAGAATTTTACTTTGGCGATAAGGTTAAAGGCTCTTCGGTTGTTACGCGTATATATGAGTCATTTACCGTGAACACAACACTAATCGACGGGTTTATATTCCCTCAATGTACACAGAATCCTATTTTTTTTTCAATATAGATCAAGAGATGACTATAGGATTATTTCAATGTTTTCATACCCTAGCTAGAACTATATTCCCTCATATTAAAAGCCCCTCCTCAAAGAAAATTATAACCAAAAAGTTGTCAATGTATTTGGTCACGATTGATTAATTATGTAGGTAATGATCACATAAACATTTATATCGTGATTACACGTTCTTTTTTGAAATATCGTGCTTCTGCTAAATTTATGTACATATTCCTTATGCAAAGTTCTACTGTTGCTTGCTGTAGCAAAGAAGGAGGAGATTTTAGGTATAGTAAAAGAATATCATGTGTAGCTTTAATAAAAAGAACAATGTAGTATTCTTTAATAACGTAGCAAGCTGCATCATCATAAAGCAAAACAAAAATCGGAAAAAAGATAGCTGCATTATTGTTGATTATAGTAAATCGAACTTGAAAAAAATATCCTTCTACGTATACTCAATAATCATGACCAGCATTCTCTTGTTGACAAATTATCCCTATCGTTATTTACTACTACTCATTCTCGATGTAAAAGAAGTAAATGTTCTGGACTGCCCACAGATGATAGCATATGCAGTGACGAACTTTTGCCTGAGTCATAAATCTGTCACCCAGTGTCGTATTTCTACGTTTATATTAAGGAAGATGCCACCATTTGATGTAATATAATCAATATATATTTCGTATACAAGCCAAGATATTATTACTTAGCCCACAACACTGATTCATGGCATCTGTAGTCTGTAGTAATTGATAACAGTCATATGGTATAATTCATTAGATGTAATTGGTTGACAACGTTTATTCGTACATACAAAGATCAATTTACTGTTTGACATGAATCTCTTCAAATGACTAACGAATGTTTTTACAAATAGATGGCACTGGCTATATGTATAGCTTAGAAGATGGTATGTATGTTGCAAACCTGAACAAAAAACTGTCTCTGCCTACAAATAAGAAAGAAACCATCAACACCCTTTTTAAGTTCAGTGTAAATTAATTGCTATAGTTCCTTAAACACATCCTTTTCTAAATTCAGAGTCATTTGGAAAAAGTAGCTGCCAAATTTGTAGAAGGATCCGAGGCAGAGCTGTGAGCATCGAGATTGAAATGTGTTATCTGGATGAGGGAGACTCCTTGTGAAACCCAGCGCATCATCTTCTTACCAAATCAAAGAAAATTTAGCAAATAAAATTAAAACCATAATGTGAAGTTGTCATACTACGAAGTGGTTGTTGCGCTCAGACCTATAGAGTTATATTTAAACATCTATTGGCTTTGAGCTAGATAGCACTAGAAAATGATCAAGAGACACTTCCAGTAACTACTTTCTCAGATATACCAATATGCAACCGTAAGCACTGTATATGGTCTGGTGTCTTTTCTCTTATCTGCAGTAACACAATCTAATCATAATCTATTTGAGCTCATTACAAAGTATAAATAGACTCTTTTTCAAAATGTTCACGATCATCTTAAAACGGACAGGTGAAGAAACAGATGTCAACAGAAATCACACTGATTCTATTAATGAATTTTAACAGCCTTTCTCTTCAAATGCATGTGCTTTACCGTGATTAATGGCACCAAGGTTAATTTCTCAGCATTCTCTTTCATTTAGGAAGGATGCAGTCTTGTTTATAAATTCAGTGTTGGATCGACTGATTTTGGTAGATAGCTCAGGAAATGTTTCCTGAAAGAGCAATGAGAATAGACCAGAAAGGCCAATTGCGAGTGCAGAAAGGTCATCTCCAGGCTTGGCGGCATTTTTGTTCAACACCAACACACAGTCAGGATTACGGCACAAGAAAGACCCTTTGACTTTTGACTTGATTGCTTTTGTCCTTTATCGTCATTCGATGCATGGGGTTGTCTAACTTGGAGAAGCAGTATATGCAGGTTTGAGACGTCATACTTTCATTTGTGATGCATACATTAACGTTCATTCCATACAATTCCTGCTTCCATTTTCCATCACATCGTCTATATCTCTTTATAGTTGAGCTTACTCCCGTGCCTCTATCTCTAATAAACATGACAGGACGTGATCTGCTTTTACTTTTTACCAAACAGTTTATATAATAGTTAGTATTCATCAATCGTGTATTACTGTGCTTTTTACCCTTCTTGCCTATCAAAAACATTCTTTTTTTTTTCGCACATAAGCGTCTTTGAAAGGTGTCATTTTGCACTTCACACGTCCTATTTAGCCGGAAACTCTTCTTCGAATTATAAAAATTTCTGAGAGCTAAGCGGCTACTGACATGTTGCTGGTATATATTCATTGCTTGCACAACGCTTGTTGCCATCTTTAAGTCTAGCTTTGCAAGATTATTTTCAATGGCTTGTATTGTTTGGCCTTTCTTCTGCTTTTTTCTGGATATAGTTTCTGTATTTGGCAGAATGAGCCTTGAGCTCTGTATCATTGTGCTCCCTTTTTATTAGTTCTTTCCTTAAACCTCTTACTATAGAATGAAAGTTTTCTTGAATGTATTCTTTAAAAACCACATCATTCTTCTTTATGGAGTTTTTTTTTTTTTCAAATATTCTGTCAGGACAGTAGGTGTACAGCCTGTATACGTTGTTGCTTGGGCCAGGACATCTCTTGGTAAGATTTTAATATTGAGCAATTTTTGTTCCAACTTGTTCAGGTCTCTCTCTACGTTTTTACTTTTTTAGTAGTAGAGTCAATAGTGGCATTTATGTTATTATGGTTAGATCGCAAGAAGCTGCTGTATGGAAGTTCAGAAGATTCTGGTACAAGACATGGTCTTTTAAAGGAGGATTCCCAGAGCTTTCGCTAGCAGACCGCTTCAGGATTTGTCGTAGAATCGGGGTTCTTGTTACGCTAATGCCATCAAAATAGCTTTTCTGTTAAGTTCGTTTCATTCTAGAACACAAAGTATTTGAGCTTGAAGAAACTCTCTTCAAGCCGTTATTCTAACTAATCTGATGATAACTTTCAGAGATTATTGAAGACGAGAGAAGAAGAAAAAGAAAAAGTAAAGTGAATCTTTTGCTCTGGACCACATCAGATCTAACTTATTACAACCAGTTTGGGTCAAATATCATATAGCACCATTGCCAAGAGACAAGTATCTCGAGTGACCGCATTAGAAAGAAGCCAGTCTTCGATATCGGCCTTGATTTTACGAAACTTTGTTATTTCTCCAAAAGGAAGGGCACGAGTAAAGAGGCAAGGTGCTTGAAGTTCCTTGGATACAAATAATTCGTCACTCACGCTCTTGAATACTTGAGCGTATTTATCAAGATAAATTGATGCAAGGTTACCGTCAGTAATAAGGACATAATTGGAAGCAGAAATGTTTGTGAGCACGTCACGGATGAGATACTCGGTTAAGTGGAAACCGACAATGATGGATTCTGATCCAAGAATAGGAACCTTTACGACGTCAGGCTCTTTTGATGTCATTTGAAAGAGAAAGAAAATCAAAAGAATGGAAAGGAAGAAAGATAAGGTGATACGAATGGAGATTAAATATTGGGTACACTAACAATGACTTACGGGACCTGAATTTTATAAGGTCATTCTTTTTTAGGCCATGTCTCATTCATCAAGTACACTTGGACAAGATGTTCCTCCTTGTTTACCTCGAAAATCAAGTGCTCGTTATTCTATTGACTGGAACCAACACCCAAAGAACAAAAAGGCTTCCTATGTTGACCTTTTGAATAGCGATCAGCAAGATTGGTTCGATGGGTGTTCAGATAAAAAGACAACAGCACTTCGGAAAGCCAAATCATTAAAGGAGACAGGCACATCTGCACCCTTGACTAAAAAGATTGAAACAGTGCCTAAACGAAGTGTATCTTTGGGCCATAAGATAGAAAATAGTTTAACAGATTATCAGGGCTACCACAAACGATCCTCATCTAATCGCTCTTTTACCTATTCGCCTCCACCGCGGTCCAGTAGTTTACAGTCATCGACAGTGCATATTCCACCTGTTCCGCCTGTGCCTAAGCAGCTTCGTTCTTCATCTTTGACATCCAAACCATTGAACTTACCAAGGAAACCGACACCAGAGTATGCAGGAAGGTTTAGTCGTGACCTAGCAGAGATTGAGCAGGACATAAAGGCGCTAGAAATACAACGTGAGAGACATTCACTGTTCCTGGCAAAGCAAAAGGAGCAGCTGCAAAGGCAACAAGAGGAAAATCAAAAGTTGTTGGTTCAGAAAGCAGAAACAAGCAAAGTATCCGTTAGACGAAAGCGAGGAAAGGTAAGTCTATCAACGTGCGCAATGTAAGTCAAGGATTAACGACCTATTTTAGACTTTACCTGGTAGCCTAGCAACACCACCACCCATACCCACCAAATTATTACCACCTATGAAACTCAAACCTATAGAAATGAATATACCCCTTACAACAGCAACAGCAGCAACAGCAAGAACAGCAACAACAGCAACAACAGCTAGTACTGCCATAGCTCAACTCCCATTAAAACTTCACCAAAGCATCTCTACTGGCCCTTCATCAAAACGGACGACCAGTCTGCCCAAGGAAGCAATGTGCGAGAGAAAGTCGTCACTTCCGAAAAAGCACTCTACAATTGAAAACGGAGCACGATACCCCAAAAGTGTGTATACAGCGCTAAAGTATTACGGAAAATATCTGTCAAGATACGAAAAAGAAGAGATTCAAACATATACCTGTGTCTACTTTGTAGGATCGCATGCCAAGAAGAAATATGAGGAAAATGAATTCGACGATGAAAAGGGCAATTACAAGATTGTCCTTCAGGATCACCTTGCGTATCAATATGAAATCATTGATATCCTTGGTAAAGGGTCATTTGGTCAGGTCGTAAAGTGCCTTGATCATAAGACAGGACAAATGGTAGCTATAAAGCTGATCAGAAACAAGAAGCGGTTTCATGCTCAAGCGGTCACTGAGCTAAACATCTTGAAGAAGCTGACTGAGTGGGACCCAAATGATGAATGTTGTACCATTCGAGTGGTTGATCATTTTTCGTTCAGAGGACATTTGTGCATCGCGTTCGAATGCCTAAGTATAAACTTGTATGAGTTTATCAAGAGTAATCATTTTCAAGGATTTAGTCTAAGTTTAATAAGAAAGTAAGAAAGACATACACACACACACACATAAACGTATCTATTAACCAATAATCCTATTAGAATGACTATTCAGATATTAAAGGCCTTAAAGTTGCTGTATGATCATAAAGTCATTCATTGTGATTTAAAACCTGAGGTAATGAATATAAAATATACAAGAACAAAATGAATGACATGTCAATAGAATATTTTGTTGAAACATCCTGCAAAAGGTGTGATCAAAGTAATTGACTTTGGCAGTAGTTGCTTCGAAACAGAGAAGGGTAAAGAAAGAAAGAACGAGAGATATAATTTGATCAGGATGCTTAATAGAACAATAGTGTATACCTACATTCAGAGTCGATTCTACAGATCACCGGAGGTTATACTAGGATTATCCTATCATATGGCTATCGACATGTGGAGTCTGGGATGTATCATTGCTGAACTTTATACTGGTATTCCTTTATTCCCAGGAGAGAATGAACAGGAACAGCTGTCGTGTATCATGGAGGTATTAGGTGTACCTGATCGATACTTGATTGACGGATGTTCAAGACGAAATTTATTTTTTGGTAACATAGAGCATAAAAACATGATCAACTCTCCTTCTTATATCCATTTATAGATGCTTCTGGTCATCCACGTATTGTCCCTAATTCTAAAGGCAAAAGAAGATATCCAAATACAAAATCACTCTTTCAAGCACTCAGGACGAGGGATGTTGTCTTTGTTGACTTTGTTCAAAGGTGTCTCACTTGGGATCCCAATCAGCGTATGACACCTCATGAAGCACTTGAGCA
>JAMYHX010000531.1:0-28473 GCA_025529335.1 Rhizopus sp. PT2906
TACTACAGAAAATTATCTTCTCCTTTATTCTCTGCACAGAAACCACAGAGACCACATCGTCATCATTCGATACAAGGCATCTCATCCAGTGAGCCACCTAAAGGTATAGTTGTGTACACAGGCTTGATTTTGAAACCTGTATGATTTACTCGCTTAATATAGATTCATTTTCTACCGGCAATAACCTGTCATCTTCTCCACCTCCACCTCCACCTTTATCGCCTCGCACACTACGACAGAGTGCATCACAACTGACCAATCAATCCATGTACCTCTCCCCCTCTTCTTCTTCAAGTACCACAAGCACCACAACTCCTTCACCCAATATGCAATCATCTACCTCTACGCCTACATCGAATAATGAATCATCATGGACACAACCTACTCCTATTCCAAGCCTAATGGGTAAAGCATAGTATTGTGTTTTTTATAGACAAACCATTAACATGCTTATTTAGATCAACTCTCAAAACTCACATTCGTTTCTACCGCCATGGATTATACTGCAGTGCAATATCCTATTTACCCAATCACTCCACCTCCTATTCCACGTCCTTCATCCCAACCATAAAACAGTTTTGTTTTTTGTTGTCAAAAGATAAATATATAAATATTCCCCCCTTCTCCTTCTCTCTCTCTTTCCCTTCCTCATTAGCCATATCTCTCTTATTGATTATTCTTTTTCTTTTTTTATATACATTATGAGTAATAGTAGTAATAGTAATAATAATAAACTCAAGCCCACTGAGGACAGTGTCATTATAACACAACAAGAAGAAGTGATACATGAACAAAATAGCTCTGCCTATCTCATTACTACTTTGGAGGTCCTCTCTTTTTCTATACCTTTTTTTGGAGAAATGCATTTACATTTATTCTAAATAGAAATACGGAGTAGCTCTTTCAGATGTTAAAAAGCTTCAAGCTGCTGGATTCTATACTCTCGAATCCATCGCCTATTCACCAAAGAAAGCAGTACTCGCCATCAAGGGTTTGTCAGAAGCCAAGGTAGACAAAATTTATAAAGAAGGCAAAGCTATTGGTATATTGTTGTTGTTGTTGTTAAGATTGACTAACCAATGATCACACAGTAAATATGATGATTGACACTGGATTTACAACTGCCATGGAAATTCATTCGAGAAGAAACGAGATGATCTATATTACTACAGGTTCCAAGGAACTTGACCGAGCATTAGGTGGTGGTATAGAAACAGGGTCAATCACTGAGCTCTTTGGTGAGTTTCGTTCCGGAAAATCTCAATTGTGTCATACATTAGCTGTTTCATGTCAGGTAAACTATGTATTTGGTAACATGTCATGTGTTTAATTTCTATTTATTAGCTCCTGATTGAAAATGGAGGCGCAGAGGGCAAGTGTCTTTACATTGATACCGAAGGCACCTTCCGTCCAAGTAGAATTCTCTCCATTGCAACCAGGTTTTGTTTTTGTTCGTTATGGTAACATGAATTTATTTCTAATCAAATATTAGATTTGGCTTGGATAGTGAAACTTGTTTAAATAACATTGCTTATGCTCGTGCCTATAATGTAGATCACCAAGCTGCTCTGTTGGTCCAAGCGTCTGCAATGATGGCCGAAACAAGGTTTAAACCAACATGTTACATACCCCCCCTTTTTTAATGTATCTATAGATTTTCATTGTTAATAGTGGATAGCGTCATCGCCTTGTACCGTACAGATTTTGCGGGAAGAGGTGAACTTTCTTCACGCCAAGTGCATCTTGGAAAGTTCTTGAGAAGCTTACAAAGGATTGCTGATGAAGTAAATTATACACAATTATCTGTTCCATGACTCACTTGTTTCTAGTTTGGGGTGGCTGTTGTCATTACAAATCAAATGCTGTCTACTGTAGATGGCACAAATATGTTTACAGCTGATCCCAAAAAGCCCACAGGTGGAAACATTATGGCTCATGCTTGCACTACAAGGTATAGTGTATACCCAAGAAAAAAAAAAAAGGGAAAATAAGATTAATGACTCCCAAATTAGACTTTATCTTCGTAAGGGTAGAGGTGAAAATCGTATCTGTAAGGTTTATGATTCCCCTTCGTTACCTGAGACGGAAGCAACATTTGCTATCTTTGAAGAAGGCATAACAGATGCTCAAGAATGATGATTATAATATATTGAAGCAATAAACTAGAATCATTCAATAGTAATAATAGTAGTAGTATTTATTGTTTTGAATATTAGAATAGTTTGCTCCAGATAACCAGTACAATCAGGGCAATTAGGATAATAATGATGGCTGCTGTAATCAACTTGTTTGTAGCCATACTATGACATCAATTAGATTTCTTCATTTCTTTTCTCCTTCACATGGCTTACTTACCGTCTAGCCATGCCTTTTAAGGTCCTTGAAGCTTTATCGATGTGTGAATCAGCTTCTGCAAGCTATTTTTTTACTTATTAACAACAAAACATGATCCAGACTGTCATCACTTACTGTATCTCTTGCTCTTATCAATGTCTCACGTTGACCTTTTAATGTGCTAAGGATATTGATTCCAATACCTTCTGTCTCTAATGCCAAGCGATGACTGTCTTCTAAGCGACGGCTTGACTGTGCAAGGCGTTCTGTTCCACTCAACAATCGTTGTCGTTGGTCCATAGTGGATGCATCATAGTCACTCTGAAGATCATCATTATTTCCCAGGCCGCCAAGCAATTCTTCTCGGTCTGTATTTTTAGGTATAATAGCCGTCGTTCGTCTCTGTTGTTTTTATATGAGTATATTAGATATATTATAATATCTTTATTACCAAGTCTCTCTTTAATTTCTCTACTTCAGACTTGTAAAGTCTTAATTTTGCTTGTAAACGAGTACGTGAAGGTGTTGGAACATTCAACACTTCCATTTCCATTTGTCCCAACTATATATAAGCATATTAATAATTATTCCACTAGCGTTTATTTTACATACAATTTCATCTGCTTCGTCCAGTTCTCTTTCTACTGCACGAATAGTTGCTTTCCTTTCCTCTTTTTTTATAATATAAATATGGTTTAAAGGAGTTAAATACTTCTTTATCTTTTTTTTTTTACCTCCTTTTTGATTCGGTATCTGTTTCTCTATTTTACTCTTTATAGAATCTGCAATTGAAGTAAAATCTTGTTCATAATTAGCAAATAAGTCTGACGTGGCCATCTTTGTTTATATAAAAGAAAAAAAAAAAAAAGAAAACATCAACTGTTCTGCTTAAGAATTAAAACCAACACTCCGACACAGCTCACGTGTAACAGTTTCAAAGCTGTAAAGATTTTAGTATTCCATAGTTTTTTAAACAAGTAGATTTTATTTTAAACAAATGTCATCTCTCTTTTGTCAAGCTCTTCAGGAAGAAGCAGACTGCAGCCACTTTCTCTTACTGGCTTCTAGTTAGCTTTTGAAACGAGATTTGTCAGGCTTTCTCTTTCCTCATGTTCGTCGCTGAGCTCTGGTGATACCACATAGCTGTCGTGCTCTTTCCTCATTTTTTGCAACGCATCAACAGAAGAGGTCATTTCTTCTTGCAGTTTATATGTAAATCTGTCCAAGCCTAATATATGGACAGAATGATCCTCTGTTTCCGGGACATCAGCTACAGCAATTCTTTGCAATATTTGCACGTCTAAGGAAGCAAATTCAAGAGACCAAAGATTGAGCTTCTTTTCTTTGGCATGCATGAAATGTATACGCAATTGATAAGTTGCTGCCCTTGTAGTGTATGGATACTTCTTGTAAGCATGTGTTATCATTGAAATAGCACCAAAGGCACCCTTCACATGGCCATTCGAAGCGACCTTTATCATTCAAGCCATAGTGCCCTGATCTCTCCAAGAGGCAAATTTCAATCTCCTCAAACTTCGCCACAGCATCGACATTGTAAAACTCGTCTGTTGAAGACAGAAGCACTTCTCTGGAAAACAAACCTTAAACAACTGTTGGCTACATGCCATTTCGAACAATGGCCAGATCAACTTATGGTTGAACAAGTGTACATGTATTCGAAGTATCCATACACGAAGGTTGTTTCTTTGTTACCTTCATCAACTTTGTAAAGATGGCTGTCATTAGTAAGAGCCTTCAAGACTGTTCTTTTGTTGCCTGTCGATAATTCTTGTAGCATGCTTCTTGAAAACAAGCTATACTTCTTGAAGAAGGGATTCGATCACCTGTTGCTTGTTATCACCAAACAGCTGATACAAGTCTTCTGGATAATGTGGCTTGCAAGTAATGGGATAGCTACACTCAATTACACGGGCTTTCTCTAAGCTAAATGTTGAGTTAGTTTTAAACAGGAACAACAGTGCATGTGAGACAGTTTACCAGATTCGTGGCCAGAATGTGGTCCAAGGTTGTATGAGGTTTGTTATTTTTCCAATTAGTGACGTAAGTAATTTAATTTGCACGTCAAACAGCATATTTATCGTAACTAACTTATAAGAACTACATCTTGTAAAAAAACGATTACTTGAAGAAAGAAAAATAAAAGAAAACTGACCACAAATGCGTTATTCTTATATGACGCGCTATGCTCAATTCTCATTGGACATGCTTAATTCATGCAATAACCCTGTTTTATCAAAATGATGCTATTTTTTATGATGAGCTCTCAGCATATTAAAGAAATTATTACAGACTCATCGACAAATGCCCCTCTTATACTTCAGTGTTGTACGCAGTGTTGTGTAGGTGTGATTTGTCTAGTGCTGTTTGCTGTGCATATGAATTGCTTATGTCACTAAGTATGAAAATGCAGTGAAAATGCGCTGTGCAAATAGCAAAACCCGTATTTGTGCATATGCGTAGTGTTTCAAAAAAAAAATACGAGCTAAAGAATGTTGAAAGGTACAAGACAGCTGAAAGATGTTGATAAAGAATCAAAAATCAACTCATCTCTCCTGTTAACTCTGCTAACCAGGTTCTCCTGTGCGAATGTCGCCCTGCCATTTCAAAATTTTGGAGCTAAGCCAACAAGGGGAATTGAATTTATGACACGACATCACCTTCGAACTTCATGTGTGCGATGATTGGCGAAGCCTCTTCTCCAATCATATTCCAAGACTACGAATCAAGGAACAAGCTGGAAAACAGCCAATTATATTGAAGTTATGTATAAGCATATATATATGTATATTCTTTCAGATAACAATTGAATCTCTAGCAAAAACATATAAATAAGCTTGTTGTTTTATTGAAATAAAGATGACCTTTTTTTATTAGTTGTTTCTTGTAAAATCATAAAATATTCTGGTCAAGAAGCGCAAAAGAAACTACATAAAATACAGTAAAATACATAAAGTCAAAAGCTAGTCTATATGATCAAACATAGCGATGTGCTTGTAAACATCCATTCGAATTTGTCATAGTACTTTCATAGGGGGAGAATTCTGCCGTGCGAAATATACACTTTCCCAGTGAGATCTTCAAATACAAGTGAGGGGAAATATAAAGAACTGCTTCACCATTGACTATATCGTTTTAATAATAAGTAACTTGAGAAAAGTCCAAGGATTTTAATGATTATTTTATGTCTTCATAGTTGACAGTAGACGCCTTTAAGCTCCTTCAAACCCCGATTTGCTCGCTCTTTTATGTTTCCAGGTGTAAATTTGTTCTCCCCCTTCTTTTTTCATATAAAATAAATTGGATAGTTCTTTTTTATAATGACAATTCATAGTAAAGAAGACTCTTCTGGAGATGTGGATGCTATTCAGGTTTGCCATTCTTTAAAAGTAATAAATAAAGAAAATAACATGATGGCAGGTTTATAGTGCAAAAGAGTTGGACCATGAATTTTCAGAGATGCTTAAATATTATCATGACAAAGAAACAGAATTCAACTGGGAGGCAAGAGAGAGATCTATCACACGTATAAGAGGAATACTTCGAGGAAATGCTCCAGAGGCCTATTTGGACGTCCTTGTCCAAGGCATAAAGCATATGATAGACGGCATTATTAAGGCTGTAAGGACTATTGCTTTTTTTTTTATATATTCATAAACACTCAAATATTCTGTAGGTTGAAAGTTTACGTACACAGCTTGCAATCAAAGCACTCTTACTAGTTGGAGACATTGGTATCTATATCGGCAAACACCTCGATGCTTATATTTATGATCAACTGTTGATGTGTATGATGCGGTGTGCTGGTATCACCAAGAAGATGGTTGCAACAGCATCAATGCAAGCAACCATTACTTTCTTAAAGCACACTTCATTTTATCCTAAATGCGTCAACATGTTCTCTATGGCCATGAATGACAAGAACACACAGGTGCGATTGTTTACAGTACACTACATCAAAACTTTACTGCAAACGCACGCACATCGAGATCATACCCGGCATATCATGGATAAGACAAGTTGCACGGATCAGTTTGAGACTCTTATCAACAAAGGATTAAATGATGCCACACCGTCTGTTAGAGAAATTTGCAGAGAAGCATTTTGGATATTTTGGGAGCATTGGAGAGATCGAGGAGAACAGTATGTATGATAACAAGAAGTAAAGGTAAAGACTAATCCCTTTTCTAGTTTACTCAAGCAACTACCCCCAACTGCTCAAAAACAACTAGAGAAATCAAAGATTAGTAACAATAAACCCGTGAGAACTATCAATAGTCCTACCAACTCAAGCGGCTCTTTGAGAGCCTCTAGCTCCCTCGGCCGTCATGATTTGGCCATCTCTCCTTCAAACTCTACGCTTTCAAACGGATCGACTGGTTCTGACCACCACCCTGTGCCACTCAAGAGCTCTCTTTCCCGTCGAAGCGGCTCGCCACACCTCCATCGATACGGCTCACCACCAGCAATGCCTTCTCAGCTTCACAACTCCCCCTCACCTCCACCCACATCATCTCCGCCTGTACGAAAGACGCGCGTACCAGCACTCAATAGAAAAAAATCAGCTGTAGCTCTAGGCACGGGAGCCAAACGAAAGGCGCCCAATTTTTATACTCTTTTGCATAGCGAAGACTTTAGCATGCGTATAGACGGCATTCATCAACTCGCCAAGAAACTGAGTGCCTATCCATATTCAACCCAGCCGGAGCTTGAACAGATCCAACTAGAGACGACACCCACAACCCATGTTGACGGCGAGACACTCAAGGGTATCGTGCTCCAGCAATTTGAGGACCCATTTCATTTCTTGATCTATGAAACCCTGTCTAGCTGGGAATGCGTGACCTGCGTGATGCTCAGGTTACTGACCTTTGAAGAATACATACCTCGACTCATTCTCGATGCATACATTGACGAACCGGCTCGTCGTAATGAGGTTGATCTCGTGAGATACAAAGAGGGCAAGCTTGCCCTGAAGCGTGCCAAACTTTTTCTACAGCATGAACATCCTGGCCTAGTCGACTTAATCTTTACGAGCCTTTTACAGTTTGGAGGGTTTGGTGCGGCAACACCTAGGATACAGACGCTGGGTGCTCGAAAGGACATCTTCAAATTACCTGCAAACAGACGTAAACTGACCAAAGAGTTTATCGTGTGGATGGATGAGCTGGTGGTCCCAATGATTGGTCTTGAAGAACCGATTGACTTGGCGGACCCTAGCTATGAAGGTATACCCGATCAGTACATCCATTCGGATCATAGTACGGCCACTCAATGGTTCGAGTCCGATATAAATATTCGACATTGTCTAGATATCCTCTTGCCACTCGTAACAGCTCACAGCTCCGGGTCACTCTGGCATGGTCCTTTGATCACTTTTATGAAGCATCTCAGATTGTTGAACCAGAGGCTATTCGATTCCATCACGGCTGGTTATGATGAGAATACAATGAACAAGATCTGTCGAGCGCTTGGTATTCACATTCGCATTGAACCTGCCATGGTTGCGCCCCCTGTTGAGCAAGAAGAAGAGCAGCCTCAGATTGAAAAGAAATTAGATAATGTTGATCAAGTCGCTGAGGTAAAGGACGAGCTCCCAGCAGCGCTTGTTCCTATACCAGAGATTGTTACTCCCAAGGAACAAGAGCAAATTGTGCCTGAACAACAAGAGGAGTATACGCCAATACAAGAAGAAAAGAAGGATCAGCCTTCCTTTGTTGATACTTATGATGAACCATTGGAGCAACCGTCTGAAGAGCAGCAGGAATATGAGCCTCCTAAAGAGACACAACCAGTTTATGCTGAAAAACCGGTCGTGATGGAAGCGTACTCACCCAGTGAAGAAGAGCAGCAAAAGACACCTGAACTTCCTGATGTAGTCTATAGCAGCAAACCACACAAGGTCGAACAAAAAGCACCTGATCTAGCAGAAGTTATGTATGATAAACGACTAGAAGAAGAGGAACAAAGTCGATTGAAGTCACCTATTCCTGATTATTTCCAATCCAGCATGATACCTCCTTTAGCATCCAACTTTTCTCCGAATACAGTCATGGAAAACGGCTTTTATGCCAATGGAGATGCTGGAGGAATACTGGTAAGAGCAGAGTTGTCAACATGACACTGTCAACTTACTGTTTTCTTTTAATAGTATGCAAATCATGCATCGACTGAACGGTCAACGCCTGTTGCAGAAATGAGCGCATCCCCTCAACAACAGCCATTGGAGCAACCTCCAGGTGTGGGACAACTGCAGCCGAGCGAGCCAAATAAGGAAAAGTACCCAGAACCTCAATTTGTACCATTTTTCCATCCTGAAAAAGTCAGCTACTCCTGCCCAGTATTCGAATCAAACACAAGATCAACAACAACGGTATCTGTACGCGGAGGCAAAGACAAGACGGTACTGCTCTATGCTCTCATTGATAAATTGAAATCTTTATCGAACAATATGTCAGATAACATCAATACGTTTAGAAAGCTGACAAGGTTATTAAAGGAAGTACCTATCCGAAGACGATGGGATCAAGGGGGCAACGAAGAGGCCGGGAACGAAACGTGGGCAGGAGGAAATGGGGATGGAGGTAATTTTGTAGAACTAGTGCAGAGTATCTTGTTACACTTGGAACAACCACCGAGTAGATGCACGACAAGTGCGTTAGAGTGCATACGACAGTTGGCTATGACGCAATCTGGATTATTCAAATTTTATGAACGCAAGTCCAACAGCAAAGGTATGACGTTAGAATCACAACTGATGGAGAAGTTGTTAGAGTTGAGATCCGATGAGAATCCTACGGTAAACAAAAACAATAACAAAAAATAAACAAGTATAACTGATGTATACAATCCAGATTTGTATCGCTGCAGAAGATGCTTTAGATGCAGTCTTGAGCACGCTAACGCCACCTACAGCATTTGAAATGCTGATGGCCTTTGTTGTTTACAGGTCTGTGATTGCTCCTTATGATGAGCATTCTATATCTGGTAGTCGATACCACCCTGTTGGTACTGCATTTACTTATATTGCAAAATGGGTTAAAGAGCTCAATGATGTGTTTTACATTGAAGAATGGATGGCTAAGGGGGCTGTCAATGCTTTTTTCAAGGTGATTTTTTCACATATAAAAATGGCGCTAATATATATATATATTAATGCATGTAAATCATAGGGAATGAATAGCTCTTTAGTCAACATTCGTAAATCGTGCGTAGAAGCGATTGTTGCCCTTCACGAAGTGGTAAATGATGACATTTATCTTTATTTGGTTGACTTGAGGGAAGATCAATCCAATTTAATAAGACATTATGTGGCCAAATCCTTAAAAAAGAAAGCAAGTCTTCGAAACATAAGGGAAGCACACCAATATCTATAATTCTATACCCTTTCTTGACCCATACCACACACACACACATTTATATATAAAAATGAATAACTGTGAAAATCACTAGTAATACGACTTGTTAGTGATCACCCTTTTTATTATTATTATTATTATTATTATTATCATTGCATAGTTATATCTTCATTCGTAATTTAAACGTTTAGCTCTTTTATAAAGTGACGTTGATGTCTTTTTTATCTACTCATTATAATAAACATTCTTGTGCAAAGAAAGAAAGACAAGAGAGACAGAAAAAAAAAAAAAGAAGGGGGCAAGGAAGGAAAGGAGAGAAAAGAAGGGGGAAGCCTTGTTGAGTTGGCTGTTAAAGAAGAATGATTGTATAAAATCAGGAACTAAACATTTTTACGCAATAAGGGGATAATAAAATGTATACTCACAGACAAAAATATCAAAATATTTATACTTTTCTACTCATTGATTACATACTTAATACAGAGTCTTTGTATATCGGAATTATACAAGGGGGGAAACAACAAGAAAGGTTCCCTTCTTTCTCTTTCTTTCTTTCTCCTCTTTGTAAGAAAGGATTTAATAATACTTTTTATGGAAAGTGGATCACTTTTTTTTTGGTTGTGTTATTTTATGAAATAGATTCTTTTTATTTTCCCTCCAAAAAGTGAAAAAAGGAAAAGATTTAAATTTGTGCAAAAGATTAGACTCAAGTTGTCATATTTAGAGAATGAACCCCATATCAGAGAATAAGAAGAGAGAATAAGCGAAGAACCTTTAAGAAGGATAACAGTATTTACATGACGACACGGATACTTTAATTAAAATGATAAATAAAAAAAAAGGTGTATGAACTTTACCAATGTATTTAATAAATTCATCAACTGGCTTCTTTCTCTATTTCTCTTTTTTCTCTTTACTGACAATACTCTTCCCCCTTTTTTTATTTCTTTTTTTTTCTTTCTATCCGATACGTTATTAAATCCTCATCTTTATCTTCATTCCTTTTACTCTTTTTTCTCTTTCTCTTTCTAATATATATATACATCACTATGTTAGCCTGCCCTCAAGAAATATTCTTTCATAATGATACATCTATGCAACCTCAAGCCAAAAAATCCAGACAGTACAACAGAAAAGATCAGTATAATGGCTTAATCAATAACCCAAATGTCATTATCTCAGCAAACACTTTCAGAGACAAAGAAGAGCAAGTGTGGCCTCCTGATGTAGAAGACGCGTTTACTGAAGGTAGAGCTATAGAGGAATCACACTACTTGCTCCATATGTTAACACCCCCTTGTTTCCCTCCTCCTCTCCTTTTTTCATAGCTCTTGAGTCGATTCCAAAACTAGGAAGAAGAAAGATACTTGTGAATGGAAAGCCTTGTGGTAGAAATGAACTTATTTCTGATTTCATCTATCGAAAGACAGGAAAGATTCGTACCAGAAAGCAAGTCTCTTCTCATATTCAAGTCTTGAAGAATACACGCAAAAGCGATTTCCATTGTAAAAGTCACTCTATGCACTATTTGACTGGTATTAATACCTCTTCTGTAGTCATGCGGTTACTTACGGATTCAAATGAAGTATCTGAAGAATCCAACAGTAACAACAAGTCCTGCGCACAGCCTGTTTCGACCCATATGCATCCCAGCAGCAGTGCGCCCACTTCCTCAGTTAACCCTCAATTGAAGACAATCAAATCTATCGAATCGTTTTCCTCTGACGACTCATCCATCAACTCCTGTTCTCCATCACCTACTGACTTTATGCTTGACATGATGCAAGGAGACCCAGCTCAGAGACATGTCTTCTCTGTGCTCAAGGATGTTTATGATCCGTTTCAACAACCCATTTTTAATGACTTAATGCACCTTGATCCTTTAATGACTGGTATGGACCCTTTCCTTGGCACTTTCCCTACACTAAACCAATCAGTGGTCGACACTGCCAATTTAATGTTACCAAATCAGCAAAATACAAGCATGATAGAGAGCAGCAGCCCTTTACCCTCTACCAATGAATTCGCCTTTTGGCCAAGCTATTTCTGTCTCTACTTGGAATATACCCTTCCTTGTGACCCCTATCGACGCTTAACATATAATCTCGCTCATATGCCTCAATGTCACCCAAGCTCCATCTCGACCATCTCGTTAGAAGGTTTGCCTAAAGAAAAATGTCCCCCTTTGGCCACTTTATCTCCTGATACAGTTGCTTTGATGGCCAAGGTTTGCTCTTCCACTCAAGTACGATCTGTTATGATACTCATTTTTTTTTTAAAAAAAAAAACAATAGGTTAAAATAGACCTTAGCTTGGACATTTCCGACTTCACATTCAATAACACATCCTACTTTGAAACAAGCGAACGAAAGACAATGGAATGTACCACGACTGTCTACTCTTTTGGCAATATTGTCTTGGAGTCAAAAGAATCTCAGCAAGCATTGTGGTTAACTGAAGGAAAATATGTCTACAACTTTGCACTCGTCAATCAGTTCTTGGATGCATTTATTAAAGGCATTCGATCACTTTTGTCTTGGGAAGAAGTTGATATGGCAATCAATAACCTATGCATCGTCCAAGTAATGTATTCATACAATGTGAACGATACTGATACTAATCATTTTATATAGTCTTTTGAAGATGTTGAAATAAAGCTTTGTGGTACAAATCAGCCACCATCACTTGTCATAGCGTATGAATTCGAAAGGGGTCCTGCAACGATTGAAGTCTCTGCAATTAGTAACAAAATCGTCAATGAAAAATTCAATCAAGGATTGGAATTCCTTGGTGAATTATTGAAGTGATTTATGCATACTTTCTCTTACCCCCTTATATTATCATCCCCCTCTTCAATTTTATATACACACACACACATCTTCATATACATGCATCACTCATATATATACTGACAACCTTTTCATATATACAAGCATTAATTCACTTTCGTTCTTTATTTATTCGTATATGGCTACCTTTTTTTTTCTTTTTTCTATTTAATATGGGCATGATTCTATGTAATCCAAGTAGGCATAAACAAGTTTTAATATGTATATAATCCTCCTCTTTCTCTCTCCTCACCGTTTTTTATACATAAAAAAATAAAAAGGTATATTGTTCTTACAAATGGATTCTCCTTTAATTATCATTATTAAACCTTGTTTTTTTTTTTAAAAAAAAAAAGTAAAACTAGCATTTCATTTCTGTTGAACAATGATTAAATCCTGAAAACATCCATCACATACACGACTCCATTCAAATTGACCATTGGATGAAAACAAAGGTAGTCGGTTCGAACTATGTCTCTGACAGATCACATGTCCACAGCGTCTACAGTGATGACGTCTAACAAACAGTGAAAAGCGGGCTGAACAAGACTGAAATTGGCAAGTGCTTGCCTCCTGATCAGGGACCCATAAGGATTTAGGGAGAAGCGTGAATCGAGTTTGTTTATCCTTATCCGTGATATGTAGCACATACTGATGCTGATGAAATCTAATGTGTCGGATGTTGGGCGAAATAACATTTGACTAAAAAAGGAAGCTGTCAAAACGTCACTCACAGCGTACAATCTTTAAACCTTTACCTGCTCATCTTGGCTTACTTCATACACGGGTTCACTTGTTGTCCCTCTGCCCGCGATCATTAGATCGATTCCGTTTAGGTGATCTTCGAATGTGTGTATGACGTGACCGGTACCAACACCTCCTCCTACAAACATACCTATATCCCACCTCATCTTTTGTACAATATCTTGCTTTTCTTCCAACTGAAGTATATCGGCAATCGATTTACTAAAGTCCCAACGATGTACCTCCTCATCGTCTTCTTCTTCTATATGGTATCCTTCTGCATCTAATGCGTCATCATCATGTATACCCTCTAGCTTTCTTAGAGCATCTTCTCGATGCATTCCCCGCCGTCTCTGAGTTGACTCTATCTTCATGTCTATATCAGCTGTCAGTTCCTCTAACGAGTCGATCATGAGTAACTGTTGTTTGGCGACCTCCTGACACTCTCGTATTCGTTCTTCGTACTGTTTCTCTCGTTCATAAAATTGTTCGTGTATGGACTGATTTAGAAACATGAGTTCCCTGACTCGTTGTTCGGCGTGAAGCACCTCGACGGAGAGCTTTTCTAGTTCCTCAGATTGGTGTATACACAGTGTAACCAAACTTAAGAATTGTTTCCTCCACTCGAGGACTGATGTATCCTCGTGTTCACTCTGCACGGAAGCTGTTTCAGAAAGTTCATCTAATCTGGAATGAATCAAATTATTCGTTGTCACAAATAAGGCTGTCAGATTAGGACTTGCTATCGTCCTTGTCTCTTCTTCGTCTGTAGTGTCATTCGCGTCAAAAGAAGCATTAAAATTATCCCAGCTAATCTCTTGCTCTTCTCTGTCACTGGCTGATACCTCCAGGTAGCCGTGAGAACGTATACGTCTGTGACCTGCACTCGTCCGGCTCTCATGGCTGTCTACTAAGCTGAGTCTTCGAAGATGGGGCGCTATCCTTTCCTTTTTACGTTTGATCGATAGTTCATCGTAAAATAGCTCTTGGACATGAAGTTCCTGCATAGACCGTGTGATACCATTCAGTTTGGCTCGAAGGATATCAAATGCGTCAATATGAGGGTCCCAGTGTTCATCTTTTGTTTCTGTTCGTTGTAGAATGGAGGATTTGGTCTGTCTGGGTTCTATCGACGCAGGGCGGCGTCGAGTTGTGCTGATACTTTCTCGTCGTCTCTTTAGTTGTGATTTCAAAGCGTGTTTCATTAGTAAACTTTCATTTGCCATTTCTTCAGACATGGCTTGTTCAGCCATTTGAAAAGAAGATTGTCTTTTTCTTTCACGAAATGCTGGTTCCATATATGTTTCTTTATAAAGGCCAAACTTGTTATCAACATCGTGAAGAGAATTCATTTATCGTTATTTTCTTTTTTATATATAATATCTGTAACTATTAGAAACATTCATCGCGTACAAAAGAAAAGACTTACTTTTTATGTACACATAGAACAAGAGGATTTGTATTCGTAAGAAGAGAAAAAAAAGGTACAAAAAAGGTACTACTGGTACCTCCCCTTAAAATGTAAGAGATTATATATGTATAAAAAAGGGTGTATCATGAGATCATCCATATCCACACGTCACTTTTCATCTTTTTTTTTTTAATGTATTCATAAAGTCAAAAAAGAAGGAGTTGTCAAGAATGATTAAAGAAGAGAGAGAGAGAGAGAGAGAGGGAAAGAGAAAGAGAAAGAGAAAGTTGCTTATAAAATCACTTACCAGGTTCATTTACTAATTTCAAGTTCAGATATTGAAAGGGTTTTTGATGATTAATTTAAACGAAACAATAGAGAGATCAGTAGATCTTCTCAAAGTGTATCAGATTTATCATCGTTTCATCAGACTAGTTTAGTGATTTGAGAGGGCATTTATAAAGTAAGGAACTACTTTAAATCTTGGCGGCATAATAATGTTTTCGAGAAACAGAGCATAAATCGATGAAAGGGTACCTGTATATGATTGTAATCTCGCATAAATGTTTATGATAAAAGCAGCCGCGTATATCTACTTTATGGGATAGAATAGAAATTTAGTTTAGAATAGTTCGGTAAAGGAAAGAACTAATTCTTTTATATATATATTTGTAATAAACTCATTGCTGTTTATAGATATTTGCCTCTGAGAGATCCTTTTAATACAAGATTTCATAGTCCTCTTGAAGAAATGATAACACAAAAAGGAGAGCCTAAAGTAGTAAGAATGCTTTGTGAGTTTAAAGAAAGATATGTCAGTAATAACCGTTGTGATCTTTTTCTTAATATAGTCTAGGTTAAAATCTGATAGATGAACCCTTTACGCAAACTATAGCATTATCTTTAAGCATACTTTTGATACTATCACTACTTGAGTGGATCAAATCATAGCATATGTAAAAATAACCAATGCTTGAGAAAGAAGCGATTGTAATCTTATTGGTTCCTGCCATTATCAACAAGATTCTTGCTGACTATTAGAAATTTATGGACAAATAATTCTTCATATGCTTCATTGTGTGTTGTGTCACGTTAATTTTTAGTTGATAGGCTTTTCATGGCATGATATTATTATTAAATCCCTAAAGAGAGCTTAATCATAAACTTGCATAGTAAATTAAGTATTTAGAAGCTGGTGTTGAAGATGTATCAATTACTGCTATTTAAACTAACCTTGACTTTAGACAATATGATCAATTACTGAATCGTCATGGTTACTAAATATCAAACACATGGAATAATAATGTAGAATGACGCGCAAAACAGGTGCCTGATTACACATTGGACTCTTCTAGAACACATACACAAAAGAGCTGTCAAGACGATGTTTGATCTAAAGTCAATTTTTTCCTACTAAAATAAATTGATGTTACCATGGATTAATATTAAAAAATACTAAAAATAAGAAGCCTATTTTACAAAATAAATTAAACACGTCTAATACAATCAAATAGCTCTTTTAATTTTTCTAATTAAAGAATTCATTCCCCTATCAGAACAGAAACAGTTACTAGAGAAAAAAAGGGGGGATTGCTTATCTGGAAGTGCTCCCGATTTTCCGGATCCAGGGTTAAAAAATGAGGAGATAAAGTCTCTTTCAGGTCGCGTAACATAGCTACTGCATATAATTAACTGAGTTTCTTGAGGATAAAGAAAAGAAAGGTAGCTTAGTAAAGGACTACCAATGGATTATGCTCTGGGCCATGGTTCGATCGCATATCGTATCAACTGAAGCGTTTATATTCATAAAGATAAAGAAATATGAAAGAGCAATAGAACAACAAGATATACATGTACATTATATTAAAGAGTGTTATTTATTAAGTGCTAATACAGTATAGAATGAAAATTATAAGCCTTTAATGATAAGCTTAGCGGATTCAGTAGCGTTCAACTTGGCACAAGCCTTGACTCCGACAGAGATACAGCTATCGATGGCAGCCTTTTCATTGATAGAGGCGTTGACGGAAATCTTTGCAATGAGAGGAATGTCTACCTTGAGGTTCTTAAGAGTCACTTCAATTTGCTCCTTAGCCTTGAGCTTCAAGCTAACACCAATCTTGGGGAGTTCGATCTTGAGAGATTGCTTAAGTTTGGCTTCAACATCAATAAGGATCTTCAAGAGTTGCTTTTCAGTAAGAGACTTGTGGCCACACTTCTTGCGAAGAAGAACTTCAATTTCCTTGAAAACCTTAGCCTTGACTTGAGCCTTCAATTCAGCATCAAGTTCAGCCTTCAACTTCTTGACAGCAGCCTTTTGAATAGCCTTGATATGAAGATCATCGATTTGAACAGCACCACCGAGAAGAGAAGCCTTGATGTCCAAAGAAGCAGAGAGTTCTTCAGCAAAGTTGGCAGTTACCTTGGCCAATACCTTGGTATAAACTTGAGCTTCAACAGAGGCCATCACCTTGGCAATCAAGGCATCATTAGCCTTGACAGGATATTTGTAATGACGAGGCATCAAACTGCTGGCAGCAGTAACAGAGTTTGCAAACACATTACAAGCAAAAGTGATAGTAAGGAGCAATAGAGTGGCAAACTGAAACTTCATGATAAAGTTTGAAGGAAAGGAAAGGGATAAGTTTATTTTCTGAATTGCAAAGTACCCGACTATTTATATTGTTTTTTCCCCCTGTCGCTATATAATGGCATGTTAACAAAAGCTGTCACTTGGGGCAGGATGTTTTCTTTCACGCTTTACTTTGTGAAATTCACTAACTTTGATTCTCCTTGTAAAATAAAATAAATGAGTAAATTTAGTTATTTAGTAGCAAGACAATGTACCAAAAACAGACAATAAAGTATGAATTCTCGGTCTTGTGGCACGTCCTATTTTTACTATTGCTAATGGCTGCTGACTTTGATTTTACACTTGCATAAAGGCACGATGTACTGCATTATGAGAGTGGGACAAGGTATACTCACGTTGTCATACACTGAGAGAGAGAGAGAGAGAGAGGGACAAGATGAGGGAATCTTAGAACTTTCTCCTACTCCGTGTCACACTGTTGACTGGACTCTGCTCTTCAAAACTGCTTATTAACCATTTTTATCAAATAAAGATAAGCATCGCTTGTTTAATATATAAAAAAGTAACATGAATAAATGACAGGTACAATATAAAAGTTTGTTTTCATATACACATTGGGCGTCAACGTTGTAACAACTTTGATGCGATAATTCATCCAGTGTACATATGTACTACAGATCAGTTGCTTGAGCAACATTCTATATGTTCAATCATATTCATTTGAAGGTCAGCAATAGACATTGAATCCAGACATATATACACTTCTTTACTCTGTCTGCCCCTTCTTTGTTAATCGCATACATATTTAAGATAACAATAGTACGAAATCATAAAAATTATAAAGGCACAATTGTAGTGATTAAGAGCAATACATAGTCAATAATAAGGAAGAGAGCTCTTTTTTGACATTGTACTAAAAAACACAATATACAAAGATGGCTAAAAATATGTTAAATTAAGTTCCTTTCTATTAAAAATAACTTGATCAACAAGTCCACGTTTGAGTTACAATGATTAATGAATTTATTCAAAACAAAACAAAAAAAAGGGAGACGTATCAAAATCTACTCTGCCCCGTGCTCTCATTTGCCGAGTAAAGAGAATGGACATCATAGACTAATAACGATCATCCGTATCCAAAAGCTTCCACAAAATAAATAAAGAAAAAGTGTGCTATTAACAGTGATAATTTATTTGACTTTGTTAAAGCTACAAATATTAATACATGTAAAGAAAAAGGATATGATTGATTTCACTGATATAATCCCTACAATCCGTTAAGGATGACTTGGGCAGAAGCATTAACATCAAGAGCAAGACAGGCCTTGACAGCAATATCAATACAGACGTCGACAGTAGCCTTTTCGTCAACAGTGACCTTGATATCAACCTTGGCAATGATAGGAATGTTAACAGAAGCCTTCTTAATAGCTACTTGAATCTCTTCTTCAATCTTGGCCTTCAAGGCAACATCGAGCTTGGGAAGCTCAATCTTGACAAGAGCCTTGGCTTGGACTTCAAGATCAACCAGGATCTTGAGGAGTTGTTCCTTGGTGAGAGGAGTAGAACCGAGCAACTTGCGGAGGTCAGCTTCGAGAGGAACATAGACATTAGCATCAACATCAGCCTTGACAGTAGCATCCAAGTTAACCTTCAAGTTCTTGATAACAGCAGATTGAATAGCCTTGATTTGGAGACCATCGATGCTGATGATACCACCGAGAACGCTAGCATCAACTTGTAAACCGGCCTTGATCTTTTCACAAATGTTTGCAGTGATATCAGCAAAGACCTTAACATCGAGATCAGCCTTGACAGCAGCCATGATCTTGGCAACTAAAGTGTCATCAGGAGTAACGGGGAAGCTAAGGTCACGCTCGACCAAGTTGGCAAGAGAAGAGAGCTCAGTGTCTCTTTCCATGATAGGAGAGGCGTGGGAGGTGGTAAAGACCATAGCCATAAGGAAGACGAAGAAAGTAGCCAAGTGGAATCTCATTTTTAAAAGATTGTGTTGTTGATATTGAATGAGAATGTTGAAAAGTGGGCCCTCTATTTATATTGAATTGAACGCTCAAGACTCCATTTGCTTTTCAACTTGCTCTTCTTCTAATTCATTCCATCTTGTACAATTGTAATACAGCCATGCAGCATTCTCCTTTGGAGAAGTGTGTATATGTGTGTGTATGATATCAGATCTGTTATAAAAGGAGATGATTGGAACTGATTTGGATAAACAATACAGGCTACTGGGTCAAAGAGGGAAAGTAGGACTTCTTCTTTGTGTAAGTTAGTCGCATTGATCCAATGCTAATACTATGCTATTGGTAAATGTACATCTTTTTTGGGCGTTGGGGAACCATGAGGCTTTAAATAGAAGCAAATGGTGACCTTTAATCGGATACGAAGTTTTGTTTATGCGATGACAATTCATTCATCATGCTGTTAATGGTATCCAGGTGATACAGTGCCCATGGTAACTGAGCTCGGTCTACATTTGGGGGCGCAAAAAAAGTGGAATGGATATTTTTTTATTTCTTGATTTTTCATACTATAAACTATAAATTTTTTCAAATGTCAGTGTTGCATGTATAAATCTATACAGTTCCTTATATGCAAGCTATTTATTTGACAGTAAGGAGTTCAATTTTACATCCTTTGCTCCTTATTGTAATTAAGAATTTGTTGCTCCGCAACGGTTAAAATAAGAAACGACAAGATTACACAAAGGATCGTAAACGATAAACGAATCACAAAGAGTTACAAATGGTGCGATGGGGTGTACGTCATGAACAGATTGGCCACAGAGATGATAATCTACCGATTTGGGAATACTTACCAAAGAAAAAGAAAAAAAAGGACTGTGGGAAGTTGATATCATCAAGTAGAAAGATACAAAGTATACTACTGCAGGGTACCAAAGCTTAATGCGCGAATGTGCATAGGCTCCAAGCTAAATGGTTAAATCTCGTTTGTTAGTACTAAAAAAAGTTTATACGAAGTATCTGAGCTTTGATTAGCCCCAGTTTTCTTCACTTGTGGATCGTATTCAGATGATGTCCTGCAAGTACAGATCATTCAACCAATCTGGACAAAGCGATTTATGTATCGGTGTTTTAAGGTATGGAAATAGTTTAGGCACCAAATCTATAGAGTGCACATGTAAAGGGGATCATTGAAATTACCACTTAGAGACTTGATCTGGTCCGGTGACGATGCCTGGTCTTGGAGCGGTGATGAAAAGAATAGGAGATGAATGAGTCATGCTGTGAGAGATAGCACAGTAACCCACGTTCAAAATTTATGAGACCAGTACAGCTACAAGTAGTGAAGAGGAGAGTAAACGAAATAGAATTTTTGCTCTTTGTGTGCACTAAATGCTTACAGCCACTCAAGTTTGCACATAGTTTTTAGATTGAGGTAAAGATGATAATGTACTACAAAGCGCTCGATATTTCAAGGACTATTGAAGTCGTAATTGTGCTAGCTTTATGCTTAAAGGCGAATAGTAGAATGAGATCAAGCTTTTGTACTGACTTGAATGTGTATATCAAATGACAGTGTAAAATTGGGATAACTCAAGTACCAGGGTGCGTCGTCATGTCTTCAAGGGGTAGACGAGTTCCTAGAAGGTGGCGATAACGAGATTGATAAATTAAAGTTAATTAGTGTCAATAAACTGTACTAATAATGTTGCACATTCATTGATTTCATTTACTTCAACACACTCAGTACCAGTATATTCATATCTTCTTGTCCAAATGTAGAAGGTAATGTATGCCTTATCTCGTTAAAATGTCAGATGTATACTATGGTGAGGATTATCGATATGATGATTTCATAGGTTTAATGGTGTAAAGTTGTTTTTGTACATCGCTTAAAAGGAAGGTTTCTTTGTTAAAAGCCTTTAGCGCAAAATCCTTTATTTGCGTTCTATAAACTGGATGAAGCCTTACAGCAAGACGCCCTCCCTAAAACCAGTTTCCAATACACAAGTCGGAGGGTCGTGAAACATTATCATCTAAGACGGTTTACAATCCAGCTTTCTGTGCAAGGTTCAAAGAGATTTCAACTTCAAAGGCTAAAGCATCAATCTAAAGTCAGATACTGAAGATGCCCAACAAAAAGCATAAAGGATTAATTGAATTCCTGAGAAGCCTACGTCTCATTTCTATTCAAGCACAATGATGAGCTGCTTCATATACATAATGACCATATAATTCTTTTTCATTACACCCACTTCCTTTGAAATTCTTTGTTTACAATATTTACGGCATCGACCGATTGAGACTTGTTTAAAACTCATGTGCACAGCTGAAACTAGGTACTGTTTCAGCTACTTGATCATATCTCCCACTGATAACCTTCATTTCGTACAGCTAAAGTAAGCTTTAAGAACTAAAACTGTTGTTTATGAAGTATAATTTAACATCTATTCTTGGGCTTTAATAAAGTTCACTAGTACCTATTATATTGCATTGGCCGTCCATGTTTACCACAAGATGCTCTTTATACGGACCATTAGCATAGTGATGATCATAAACCAATCTCTTCAAACGAGAGCTAGAACAATACATACGTACATCCGTATAGTTTCTTCCACATAAGCAACCCTTAACGGTAGCGTTGTATTTCTCTTTTTGTGGACATTTCGCCTATTTCTGTTACCTATGCAAATTACATTTGTATAATTAACTGCAGCTTTTGCTATGAACATTTTTAAATACCATTGTATGCTTATGATCGAAGAAAATGCTTCCAGTAACAGCTCCTCATACAACATTTTCAGAACGACACGTTTCCATTAAGCATTCGTCCGCAGTGCTCAAGAATATATATGCTACGAGCTACTACCATCTTGAATAAATTATTTTGAAATAGGTTACAGAGGGAAAAGCCGCTGCTCTCATGTTTGAGCATAACAAAAAGGCTTGTATCAGCGCATTAATAATAAGAGTGTTATATAAAAACAAGGATTCATTCTGATTATTTATTCATAACAGGAATTTGCAAAGGTACCAAATTGCTTAAATATCATTTTCCTTATAGTTGATTTTAGACGGTTTAACCGTCTTCTAGTAACGTCAGTTTTCTGCTTGATGCTCTCACTTTCTAATGTCGTTAGCTGCTGGGCCGCGATAGGATTGATATACAACTTCTATGTCTAAAGATATCTCATTGTCAGCATCAGTGACATCGCTTGTTTGAGCAGTCTGATTGACCATGGTATGCTAAAATGTATATACTCTCTGTAAGTGATTATTCAATTAATGCGTCAAGTTATCAAACTTACATCAGTTGATAAAGCTTGTATAAATGTATTTATACGCTTATCGCAGTTTATAGCGTTTGTTTTCCATTTACGCCTGTTTGCTGCATCTTTCTGTGTTTTTTGAAGGTACTTGCTTTGATTTTTCCTCTCATTCTTTATCATATTCTTGTATAATACGACTTTCTAGTTATTTTGGTATTGTCTTGTGTGGTGATCTCCTGTAACCGTTCTATTTTCTTTCTTTCACGTTCTGGTGCCAGATGTATTCTCAACAGTACAATTAATACTCGATTGAGCATTTTTGTATAGCGATACTTGGTTTTCCAAATATTTTTGAAATGGGTCATATACTTTACTTGCGTCATCTTCATAATGTATGTATCGAATATCTTGTTCCTTGCACCTTCTTTTTTAGCAGCAGCAAACAGAGCCTTTTGGAATGGATGGAGAGACAAAGAACTGGCAGTGACGCCACGAGGTCCAAAATAGTTAGAATGTATTCTTTGTAAATGGCTCTTATAAAAAAGACTTTCAAAGTCTTTTTCAAAAAAATTGTTGGTTAAAATCGTTCTGTCAAACGGCGGAGGAAGGTAATCCGCACCATTTTCAACAACAAAGTCTGTTGGCTCAATTTTCTTCAAGAAGAGGATCCGTTTTTATTTCTAGAACAACTTCATTTCCTTGTTTTATGAAGAATGTTTCCCTGAATGTCAATAGTAGCTTATAAACTTGAATTCTGTATTCAACGATATAATCGGATGCATCAGTTAGAGTTTGCCTTATAGTCTTTAAAAATTCGTCTTTGATATCAGCAGGTAAGTCGATTCTAATGAGCGGCATCAAAGAGGCACTAAAGGTTCTTATGGGAGCTTCCCTATCATGCGGTGACACATTAGTCGTAGTGCTCATAGATTCATATGGCTTTCTTGTATGTCGTCATTCTCCTGTTCGATTCTATCAGCAATATTATAAAATTCTTTTTCAACGAAATCTTTCCAACGTTGCAATGGGGTCTTATCCTTCCTTTTAAGTAATTTTTCTATTTCTCCTGCAGGTTCTTGAACCCTGGCTTCAGCATCAGTTATAAGTCCACGCGGTAACCTTGAGCGAGATATTTCTGTCTGGAAAAGCGCATCAGTATTTCCACCCGTTTAGTAATAGTGACGGATATAGCTGGAGAGTTGTATTTCAAGTTGTTCCGTAAAGACATCCATCAGATATTGATCTCTATCTTGTGTTGTACAGTGATGTTTAGGTGCTGGACCAACCCCTTCTCTTCCAAACTTCCATCTGGCTGGAGAGTTCACTACAGAAGGGAATGGGTTGTTTACTTTTCGCTAGTGCTTCTCTGAATGAAGCTTGGACATCATTATATTTGAAATTCGAAGAAAAAGCTTGTCTGATATACTTTGCAGGATACTTTTGAATTTTATCAATAAAATTAGTCTTGTTATAAACGAGATAATGTATACATTTACTCAATCTTTTATATTATATATTACTGTTCTATGCTTGCATTTTATTATATATAAATATTACAGATAATACATATATATATATATATATATACATATAGACTTTCATTACTGATCTCAACTTATCAAGGGAAGCATCCATTCAAAGGTAAAATCAAAGCAACGCATTCTGATATTCCTTGATTTTCTAGTAGAAACACTAAAAAGAGAACTCATAGCATAAGGATAGGACTTACAGTAGCTTCAAAGAGATTTGATGCCGAACTAAAAGTAAAAAATGTACTTCTGTTATAGCTTTTTGAAGCCTTGGTGCCTTGGTTTTGTTAATTACTATATTAAGAAAATAAGCTGAGCCTCATCTTATTGGATAAGCTGTTTTCTAAACGTTATGAGTTACAGATGAGTCTTTGTAGGTTATTGCTACGGTAATCTTTAAGGTATTTTTAGGCTGACAGACTAAAAAAATACTTTTTCAAAAGGAAATCTACCAAGGATTTTTTGAGTTTTGAAAGATATTTTTTCGAGTCAGAGTTGAGTCTGAAGGGTCATTTACTGCTATATCTAAAAAAATAACTGCCTAACGTTATCATCGATAATAATAGTCAAGCGCTAGTTCATAAGCAAGGTATTGAAGCCGTTATTTTTATTTTGATAGCTTTTCTATAGTAGAGAAGCCAAGTTAAATATGCAAGCAACTTGTTTAGTCATTACCCCAAATTAGTAAAAAAGGAAAAACTATAAATAAGTCAATACTTGATGCTTCCCATACCATTTATCATCAGATTAAGGTATACAATGATAATAACTCTTCCACTTATCTTTTCTCCTATTTATCTTTCGCCTTTAATAAAGCTTAGGCGTAGACATCACACGTTGTAAAAATTGAAGCGTTTTACCTCAGATGGTTACATCTGGGTTTCAAGAATCGTTTCTGTAGCATTTGACTGCATCTGTTCCAACTTTCCTACGCTGTATTCTCACCGTTAGACTCTGTTTTAAAAAGTATGTATGAGCAGTGTGTCTTGTGATGTGAATACTCTCGGTGTTGTAATTTTTTTTTTTGGAAAGATGAGAATAAACCAAGCGAGAGAATAATGCTCAACTTTTTCTATTACACCACCGGGAAGCGCCAAAAAGAGAGCGTTGACCATTTTTATGTAGTACGAACTATCTGAACTTGGCACTGTGATCAGCCTCTTGCTGATACATACTTCTATTATTCTTCACGTATACGACTCTTTTTACCCTTTAAACATAAACGCTTTTATCCAACATCGTAATCCATTAAACATTCAGTGCCTAACTTGTTGTTCTCTCTAAGATAATAGTAGTTTCCCTTGTACCTTCGTTTCTAGTGATAGCATGAAACTCTTTTTCCAGATGTCATGTGTCACACGGTATCCATAATGATGATTGGAGAATAAAAATCACCCCTCCATATTCAGTCGCTACGAACGTATGATTTTTGTACAAAAGGCGTCGAGAGGACATTTTGATATCGTTGAGCCCCTGTCTTTTTCTTGACTTCACACTATCCCCCCTTAAAACACTTTTAAACAACGCCGTTGCTTGGAGACCAAGTTTTATTTTTAACCTTTGCTACAAAACCCGTGTAGTTCCTGAATGGCAGATGTGTGTAACCAATTGTTTTCGTTGGATAATTGTTTTGTAATTCAGCAAGGATACCAAATAAAGAAACCTACTTGGTTGCATGACGTTACTAGGGGAACATTATTTCAATTCTTTTTTTTTAATTTTTCTTTTCATTTTTTGCATTTTATGGCGAATTTTATTTGTTTAACAATGGCAACACAACATACAGAAGAACCGAGCTCATCCATAAGAAACCCATTATTTAGAAGGTCAAGTAGCAGTCAACGCAACGAACCTAAAGTTCATGTCCGAATTGTGCCCAGTATTGAAAATCCCAGTCGCAGTTTAATATTTAGCATTATTGAAAGAGACCTTGAAGCTGGCAAGGTGATTAAAATCGGGAGATTTACAGATAAATCATCTGTACAAAATCATATATCATTTAAAAGTAAAGTCGTATCTCGATCTCACTGCGAAGTGTGGTTGAACCATGAAGGAAAGGTAAGTTACTATAAAAAGTATTTACAAGGGGGGTGGAGGGTTGCTCACATGTTGAATGATATCCTCAGAAAAACAAAAAATAACTTTAATGATTTAATAGATACTCTTAAAAGATACAAAATCATCCTCTGGTACATTTGTGAACCATGTGAGGCTCAGTCCAGCAAATCAAGAAAGTCGACCTGTTGAAATCAGAGACGGAGATTTAGTCCAACTGGGAGTTGACTATCAAGCTGGATTTGAAGAAATTTATCGTGCAGTCAAAATGAGATTTGAAGTGAACAGACAATCACAAGCAAAGCAAATTTCTTATTCAATTTCAGCATTTAATAATTTACGTAACATCACAAGTAACAAACAACTCCAGCTGACAGCATCATCTGATAATATTCAAGTCGAAGAGTGCTGCATCTGTTTGTATGCTCTGGCTCCATTTCAAGCCTTATTTGTCGCCCCTTGTTCTCATACCTACCACTTTAAATGCATACGTCCTTTACTTGACAGTTACCCAGGGTTCCAGTGCCCTATTTGCCGCACATATTCCGATCTGGATGCAAGTGTTGCTATGGAAATAGAAGAAGTTATTGAAAAGTTTGGTCTACGAAAAAATACACATGCACAAACTCAAGGCGATCACTGTTCTTCTAGTTCTTCCTCTTCTTCCTCTGATGCAGAAGAAGAAGAAGAAATATTGCACCCGTTACCAACTCAAGCTATTCTTAGTGATCCACCACTATCGACTACTCTGGTAGCATGTACAAATAGTCTATCGGGCATGATGCCACCATCGTCAAATAATACAACTTCAAATGACATAGAAGGTAATGCTACATAATGCATGTTATTTATTTAGCTTTATTTAGCAATTATTTTTAAATAGCAATTATGTCAGATGCAGAAGATCATCATCGCACCAATATTGGTACAAGTGCTTCTGCTGCAGAACAAAAACAAAAGAATACAAAATACAACAACAACCTGGTTGAAAAAATCAAAATGGCTTTTTCGAATGATAAACGTAGATCAATCGCTAAAAAACGTATGAACAGTACTGGTACGACCAATAGCTGTAGTAGCAGTGATGAAATGGAACGATCAGAGACTTACTTTGATCTATCTACACCTACATCTATTCAACATTTAAATCATACCCTTTCTCGTCAATCAACCCATCATAACAACCTGAGTGGAATTGTAGAGGAGCTTGCATCAAATGCGTCTCGCTAAATATGACCTAAAAACGATTGCTATATATTTTATATTCCCCCACTTTCTCTTTCCCTTCTCATTCTCTTTTTCTCCCTTTTATATATATATATAATAATAATAATAAAGTTATTTTTGTATGAATACAAGTTACTTGACTAGATCTATCAATCTTTAAATATATATTGGCTGAACTATGAATATGCAAGAATCCAAAGGATGGATCTTATCTACTTTATTAAAAATACATGCGAGAGATGTAACAAGCATATCTATGCATTTATACGCATGCAAAGAGAGGAAAAGAATTTTTACCAACAATCACTGTACACCTACATTACAAATCTTTACCTCTTTCAAATTCTTTGATCTTTTGTTCCTGACAGTGTTCCTTTGATCAAATGACCAGAAAAGTTAGTTTCTGTTATTTAGGAGCTTCGTCTTATTTCCTAAAAGTGCATGTGTGAAGGAGAATGGTAATACAGTTCTTTCAGTTTCTACACGTCTCATCAATATGGGCGGGGTTCCTTGTGGATAGGAACAATAGTGTATGTGTCCTTGAGATCCAACTTGCAAACCCATTCTCTCGATTCTATTCGAGAATTTCTTCAAATAACGGACAGGAACTTCTCCCACGTCTGTCCTTTTCGATCTTGAGAGATTTTACTGAGCTCAAGGTCCTTCACAATTTGCTCTTGGCTGAAATCCTATTACCACAGTGTGCGGTTTAGAAGTAATAAGAATATAGGCTTTGGAGTTCGCACTTTACATTATTGAACATAAAGCGTGGCTTAAAGCTTAGTATCACATCCAAGGTCGAAACAGAGTCAACAACGTTTGAAGTAAGTATTCCTCCCAATGCTTTTTTGTGGACTAAAATTTTTTAACGATAATAAAAAGTGTTATTTTAAAGAAACTGACAAAGGAATGATTACAGCTAATTAAAGCACACAGAACTTATTCTGTTTCTGTTCTTGCTGGGATCGAACTCGAACATACACTTATTATATAAAGTTGTAATTGTTATTGTGATTGGTCAGTTTATGTCACTGAGCTTTTGTTACTAATACGATTAAGAATAATTTTATTTGATAATAATTTTTAATGACCGATGAGCACATAGCATTTTCATGCTGTATTGCC
>JAMYHX010000532.1:0-30115 GCA_025529335.1 Rhizopus sp. PT2906
TGGAAAACTTTAAAACAGTACGCAATCCAAGGCCCTACAAGAGAAAGACTACGCCTACTGTACTCTGTCATGGATTACGACGGTGGAATGGTGATCTTGCAGCCGTACTGAATTTCAAAAGAAAATTCTAACCAGCTTAAAAGGGATCACGCCCTAAACTGTTTACTCGCACAAAAATAGAAGAATCCTCCACCAAGGTTATCGCCAGATCGTAGCCAAGTTTTGGTTACAATCGCTTGGTCATTTCATGCAGGTATTATCTTTTTAAAAATGACAATAGTCGATTAACTAACCGTCAATTTGATTTAGTAGGTTTGTGATATTTATTTTTCGATAATGATTAAAAGTAAACTGAATCACAAGGGAGAAGAAACCAAAAAAAATATAATAATATAATTTCTTTTTTATATATTCTGTTTCTATTGTTGTTCTTATTACATCTGTGTGACTTGTAAAGCTATTTCTTTTCTTTCTTTCTTTTACTATGGATTCAACAATGGGTGAGAAGCGAAAGGCTGATGAACTAGAAAGACAAGCACCTGAGATAAAGAAACCAAATATTCAACATCTAGTCAGAGAACCTTCTATTCTCCACATTAGACCAGTTGACGACGTTATTAAATATATTGCAGACTTTATAGGAAATTATTGTCATTATAAGAATGTGGAAGTAAATCATTATTATAATCAAGAATATTTCGACTCTATTGACACCTACTTTTGTTAGATTGAAGCAAAGTTTGGTATCTTTGTAGATAGAAGAACAAACAGGAGAATTAATTTGAATGCTCTCACAGAAACAAGTAATATAGAAAAAAAAGTTCAAATTGACATTTATTAACACGTACAAATAGTTTTACAACCAGAGCATGAGAGAAGTGTTCGTTTTCAAACAAACATGTCACTAGAACAACATCGTCATTTTAATAAGCTGCTTAATGATATGGTCAACAAGACACAGGCAAAAGACTATAAAGTAAGTTTAAATAAAAGCCAACATGACATTCATTTATTTTTAAAAGGGAGAGCGTATTCGATATAAACATACCAACGAGATTGACAAGTTTTATGACATACCCAACGCAAAAGGAAGATGGCGAGTGACAGTGGACCAACAGGGACAGATTGTACCTAATGGCATTATTGAAAAGGAGCGTGTTGCTGATCTTAATGTTCATGCACCTAATCAACCATTGGACTTTAGAATCTCGATCAATGTTGAACATCCCCGTATGCTAAAGAGTTTTATTTCAACATTGGATATTTATATCATCTCTCTTTAGGACCAAAGCCAAACATGGAATGTACTTATGAAAGAGTCAAGGATCGGATATCATATCAACACGGAGGGATCAGTTTTGATCTGACTCAAGTCAAATCGAGTGTAAGTTGTTGCTGTTTTGGGATAAAATGAACTCATTGCATTATAGAAAGAGGACTCTGATCCACGTCATGAATTAGAATTGGAGTTTGCAGACTCAAAACTTCTTGCAGCCGAAAGATCAAAATACAGTAGAAAAGAACAATCGCACTATACACAAATGATTGAAGTATTTGTAAATAATATTCGCGTATTAGGTAGAAGCGCTTTGAAGCAATAAATACTGACTTTATTCTTCTTCTTCCTTTTGTGTCAACAATACTTGCTTTTTAATTGGCATCTTGGGTGGTGATTTGGATGCCATCCAATCATACCACTGTTGAGGTGTCTTCTTTCTCAAAAAGGCAACAATGATCACTGTCATATTGTCACAGCCGATGCCACTATAGTTATCCGTCTCAGACAGACAAAAGTCCATCAATTCTTCACAGATTATGCCTAATGATTTATGTTCGCATAATTTACAGCGTATAAAGTCAACCACTTCTTGACTTGATAAACAGTCCCATATACCATCACAGGCTAGTACCATAAATTCATCATGATCCGTAATGAGATGTTCAATAATGTCGGGTTCAGCTATAAAAGATCATGAGTATATTCCATCTATGTATTTTCAAGATATGAACCTGTTACAGCTTGTCTATCTGGTGTCAATTGGGTATTTGATTTAAAAGTAAAGTCACCGAGTGCTCGAGATAAAGCCAAGTGGCCTGAGACACATTAAAATAAGTCACTCGTCATACATCATTGTGTATAAACATGTCATGCTTACCATTTACACGTCCATTTTCTACAAATCCACCTGCATTCTTTATCCTTGTATGCTCATCTGGATGTTTTGGCTTATGATCTTGTGTCAATGGCACACCCTTACCATCTCTTGTACTAATAACACTTCTTGAATCCCCCGCATTACTCTAAATGGATAAATGATGATGAGAGATTGTGTACTTGAGAAAAAAAAAATGATTTCTTTTTTTTTTTTTTTTTACTATCCTTACCACATAAAGTACATCATTCTTTGTCACTATAGCAACCACAGCAGTACATCCAGAGTTACTATTCATGAGTTCAGGGTCTATAAAAAGAATGAGACATTTTGTTTTTGTTTTTGTTTACATTGCTGTACCTCGCTTAAGCTCTTCATCGATAGCGTAATATCCACTACGAATCGTTTCTCTATATCTTCCTTTTTCAAATGCAGGTGAATTCATGATCTTTTTATACAATGTCTTTCCACTATAGGATGCAACCTGAGATCCTGCCACACATAAAGCAGTTACACAGAATGAACGGATACGATCAAAATAAACCTTATTTATATACCTCCATGCCCATCAAATACAGCAAAGAAACTGGCACCGGTATTTGCATAGGAAGTCAATGCAGTATGAGCATCTTCCATGTCTATAAATCATAATAATAACGTTGGTGCATTTGTAATATGAACATTTAATTTATATTTACTCGCTCTCCATCCTTGCATACATGATGCCCCATACATCACTTTCTTATCATTTCCTTCACTTGTATACTTCTCCTTGTTTGGTTCTGGTAATGTTTGTCCCATAAAGTATAGAATATGTTTTAGAGGAAAGAAATAAAAAAAATAGACAAGCACTACTTTAGTACTTCAAAGAAAACAAGTCCACCAATAAGACTACAAGGAAATTGAACTTGGCATAAAAATGGTTTAGAATGCTTTTTGTGTGGTTTTTTTTAATTTCAGACAGAGCAAAGAGAGAGAGAAACGCATACACATCACACACATCTTTCTTTTTTTGCAAATGATAAAGAAATGATATATATACAGTATCTTTAAATGTACACTTGCAAAAGCTGATTCAACTATATTGAATAAGAAAAAAGAGAGACAAAAATGAATGATTGGGGCGGGCAGAGAGATGGTCTTGACCTAACTAAAGACGTCTTTATTTAAAGTTTTGAAGTCTTTTGTTTAAATGGAATCAATTGATTTTGCTTCAATATCTCATGAATCTCAAATAGAGTGTTTTCATCCTCAATAGTTGCTGGCACTACGATTGGTTTACCATCTACCATTTCACGAATACTTCTTCTCAACACCTTTCCACTTCTTGTTTTGGGCAATCGAGGTACAATTACTGCCTTTTCAAAGCAAGCAATAGCTCCTAAATCTCGACGCGTAGCTTCAATCAATTCCTTTATCAATCCCTTCGTATCCTCATGCGCTCGATTGAGTACGAGGATACCCAAGGGTACATGACCCTTTAATTGGTCCGCTAATGGAACCACACAACACTCGGCTACAGAAGGATGTGAGATGAGGATTTGTTCGATCGATCCAGTCGACAAGCGATGGCCAGCGACATTAATAATGTCGTCTGTTCTTGACATGATATGAACAAATCTATCGAGAATCATAAATACGAGCCCATGTCATCGTGCTTTTAAATTTACCCTTCTTCATCAATCATGCCTGCGTCTCCGGTATCGTAGTACCCCGGAAACTTGTCAAAATAACTCTTCTTGTACCCTTCATCATTTTTCCATAATGTAGGAAATGCACCGGGTGGTAAAGGCAGTTTCAAGACGATATTACCAAACTTATTGGGCTCCTTGTACTCTTCTAATGTATCTTCCTTTAATACGCAAATGATTGATCCAGGCACTTGGCGGCCGGCAGAACCCCACTTGACTGCCTTACGCGGGTTCTTTTCTACGCCTGCACAAGTGGCTGTCACAGGTGAGCCCACTTTTTCTTAATTAGTATAAAGTATTATATCATCGCATCGTTTCAAACTTACATTCAGTACTCCAGTAGTTATCAATCACCGTACAATGGTCCCCGACCAACTGTTGACACCACTTGAGCGTCTCAGGATCACTTCGTTCACCGGCCAAGAATAAGCTTGTCAGTTTGCTCAAGTCGTATCGCTTGGCCATCTCTCCCTTTGGATCCTCACGTGCGATTGCGCGCATTGCTGTAGGTGCTGTAAACATCGTCTTGGCACCATACTCAGACACCAAGCGCCAAAACGCGCCTGCGTCGGGTGTGCCAATAGGTTTACCTTCATACAAGATCGTGGTTGCGCCTGTCAGAAGAGGACCATAAACTGTAAAGCTGTGACTGACGGCCCATCTATACATTATACCGTCTAGTAAGCCGTATACCATAAAAAAAAAAAGGCATCTTACCCAATATCACTTGCAGTAAAGATTGTGTCGCCTTTTCTTATGTTGAATACATATTCAGTTGACCACCGTAAAACAACAGCATTTCCTCCATTAGAGCGAACGACACCCTAAAAAAGAGAATAATGAATACATGTAACAAAATCCCTTCCCCTCTTATCTCACCTTTGGCTGTCCTGTTGTACCACTCGTATAAAGAATGTATAGAGGATCATCACTCGACACAGGAACACATTCCTTGACAGCATTATTCTGGGCTCGAACCTTTTCTATTTCCTGATAATAATCAAAATCGCCTCTCCTTAGTTCTGCCTGCACCTGGTTAGGTCGCTGATACACAATGCGCGTAGGCACTTGATATCTGCACATACTTAATGCAGATTCTAACAAGGCTATATAAGAAAAAATTCCGATAAGTAAAAAAGTCCTCCTTGTGCTTGTGAAAAACTTACGCTTATAGGCAATGACGCGTTTTGGCTCAATACCGCAGCTTGCTGTTAACACAACCTTGGGCTGACAATCATCTATTCGTTTTGCCAGCTCTTTAGGCGCAAAGCCGCCAAAGACAACACTGTGAACCGCACCAAGTCGAGCGCATGCCAAGAGCCCAAAGACAGCTTCAGGCACCATCGGCATATATATTAAGACGGTATCACCCTTGTGCACACCGTGAGACCGTAGGACACCAGCAAGCAGCTGGACCTGATCGAGCACTTGCTGATATGTCAATGTCATCTTTGTGTTGGTCACAGGCGAATCGTATATGAGACAAGGCCGATTTGCAAGTGAAGGCAAGTGACGGTCAAGACAGTTGAAGCACGTATTAAGCGTGCCATTCGGAAACCATATGTATGGATTTGGTCCGTCACGTCGACCCAAGACAGAGGTAGGAGGCTCAAACCAATCGATCTGTTTGGCTGCAGTTTTCCAAAGCTCTACGTCTATTAATTCATGTTCATTCTCTACTGTATTCATCATGACTGATTTTAAAGAGAAAGAAAAAGTAAAAAAGAATGTTTAATGCGGTCTAAAACTCGTGAGAATTTGTTTTGCATAAGGAAAGGCTTATTTATTTATTAAAGGGTTGCACATGTATCTTACTGTGCCTTTCCTTTTTTAAAGTCTTTGACGACTTGGTCATACAGCTCGTCTTTGAGTAAAACATCAGCAGCAGTAAAGCTAAGGCATTTGGCAGCTGTGAGTGTACGCTTATGTGCTATTTCGGTTCTAGCTGCGGCTGTAAACTCTTTACTATGGTTGGATGCATCGGTACAAATACCAAATGCGGGGTGGATAGATGGTACTACGTAGCTAAAATTGCCCATGTCAGTACTTCCACTTGTTATCTTTTCTTCCTCTGTACGAGGCAGATATGATACGCCCTCATCTTCCATGTACGTCTTATAGACGGCTGTAAGGGTGTCATTCATAAAGACGTCGTCAATAGGGCCTAAAGGACCCCAAGAGAGTTTGATTTGGCAGCCAGTGGCAAGAGCTGCTGCCTTGAAGCAGTTTTCAATCTTGGGCTTGAGTTCAGCCAATTGATTTTTGGTGAGAGAACGAGCATAGAATTTAGCTGAAGCATAAGCAGGAATCACGTTGGCTGCGTCTCCGCCTTTAGTAATAATACCGTGAATTCTAGTATAGGTGTTAAATACACAGTACAACTTCATGAAAGTGATATACTTGCCTATTCGTAGGTAATGTTTGTTGTCTCAGCATTCCAATATTATCAAATGCCTGCATCAAGGCATCCAAAGCATTGATACCATTCCAAGGTGCCATGCCTGCATGAGAAGCTTTACCAAAGAATTCAACATCAAGTGAATCCAGTGCCAACATATTGGGATATAAGCCGTCTTTAGCAAAAGGATGCTACAAAAATGTCTAAATTTCGATCCTTCAGTTTTGTAAATGAAGTAGAGGCTTACGAGCATCATGGCAAAATCTACTTTATCCTGAACAACACCCTCCTTTACAAAGTTTAACTTGTCGCTTGTTGTCTCTTCAGCAGGTGTGCCAAAAAGAACAACAGATCCCTTGACTAGATCCTGTTCCATCAACTTTTTGATACTAATAGCACAGGCTAATCCTTGAATGGATATCAAATTATGTCCACAACCGTGCCCTATGCTATCAAAAGCGTCAGTCTATTTCTCAAAAAGACAGTACAGGAGAACATATACCCAGGTAAAGCATCATATTCACAGCAGAAACCGACACGTCTACCCGACTTGCTGTTAGAAAATTCAGCAATGAAGGCAGTAGAAAGGCCAACTGCATTGCGTGTCACTTTAAAACCTTTCTTCTCAAGGTAGTCTGTGAGTAGCTCATGGGCATGGAATTCCTGGTTGCCCAATTCTGGATCATCGTGGATCTAGCAAAGAAAACTCGGGTTGGTCAAATATTATTTTGCGTCATAGACTTACTTTGAGACTGATATCACGAAGTTCTTTGTCCAGGTGTTTGATAGTTTCAGTAATAGACTGTTGAACTTGAGAACTCATTAGAAAAGTAAAAGAGACAGTATGACACCCTCTCTCCGAGCGACCGGTATATTTCTGTTAAAATGTGCTGACATTGAAATGTTTGTGATACAAAATGCAAACCTAATTGACTCATTAACTTCAAAAGACGTGAAGAGCTTTAACCACACAAGCTGTCTTGAGAGGGAATTTACGCTTATATTAATAGTCAATTTGAGTTTAGAATAGGAGATAATCAAATGCTGAGAGATCGATTAAGCAACATACATTTATTATTAACCTTATAAAAGATATTATTGTTTTTTGCAGGTAGAAAGATAAAGCAATAGGAGAGCTATTTATCAAAAAGGAAAACTATTTTTATAGCTTGGCTGCTTCATCAGGAATCATAGATGCAGGCAATTCCACATAGAGTCCGCTAAGGCAAATCTGAGCAAACGTCTTGCCTTGTCTGTCAATCAAAAGGGAACTTAGACCACCGCCTCCAAGAGAATGAGTCAGAACAAAGTTAAAAGCATGCGAGCCGGGAACTTCAAATCGAACAACACTGCCTTTGCAAAGATGCTTCATGTGGTCGGCAACAGCATCTGCCGTGATTGAGCGTTTGATATAAGGCAAGTATTTCGGATCTCGAGCGATTATTCCAATATTACACACGTCGCCCTTATCACCGCTGCGACCATATGCAACATTGATGAGAGCCGTCTTAACCAAAGGCTCTGTTGACGTGATTTCAGGAATGGCAGGCACATTCAAAGGCTTACTATAGGACATAGACGAGTCCCAAGAACCCCATGGCACAGACTTTTCTGGCCCTGAACCAGCAACGTAGTATGTAGTCACTTGGGATTTAGGGACAAGCAATGGGAAATGAACAAGATTCGGAACAGGTCTTGGGCGTCCAGTGCCACTACCAGTGATTCCTGGAGCCATGCATGTAGCTGACTATCATAGACCATATAGTTAATACCAATAGCCCAAGCAGTAATAGGATACTTACTGGAATAGTTTCCAAAGCAACCAGACCCAATGCCTTTGGGTTATCATGATGCGCGGTTAGTCGTAACATAACTTCACGACTATTGTTTGCTTTTGTGTGTGGTCTAAATAAAAGAAGTAAGCAAAACGACTTGCTCATACATGGCCCATTCTTTATACCCAAATAAAGATTCAGCTCCAATGGTTTCTATATTATAGCCTCTAAAATCAGAGAAACCCATTTTTTTATACATGCCCTGTACACGTCGAATGACCGCTTCACCAACCGCTAAAGCTTTTTTTTTGGCATCTATACCACCAATCAAAAGTTCAATACTGATCTTGAAGCCATCCATAAAGATGCCTGAACACTTGAGAAAAGGTGTAGGCTGTCTACCCTTTGCGCCTGACACAAGAACACGGTTAGGCCCAATTTGGGCTAACGTGACTTGACGCATATCCAAAATAACATCTGGTAAGAGATACAAGGCAGGGTCCAGAATTTCATAGAGCATTTGCTCTGATACTGTTGCAGGGGTCACCAAACCGCCTGTCTTTTCTGGCTTTGTAACTACAAATGATCCTGATCTTGTGAATTCAACAATAGGGTAACCCATATTCGCATACCCGCCATAGGGTGATTGAGCGGCAAGATGCCAATCTGTAAAATTACCACCCGTCGCTTGACAGCCGCATTCAATAATGTGTCCTGCCAAAGATGCAGATGCAAGCAAATCGTAATAGTTTTCTGTTGTTTCTTCTTTCCAGCCAAATTCATGAATTAACGGGCCAACCACGAGAGCCGAGTCTACAACACGACCGGTAACCACGATATGAGCACCCTCATCTAATGCAGCTGCAATTCCTTTGGCACCCAAGTAAGCATTCAAAGAGACGATCGGTTCGTCATTGGATGGCAATCGATCTGCATCCAAATTGTGCTCAGTAACGGACAAGGTAGAAAAAGGATGAGCGTCTTTAAAGGCGCCTAGTGTTCTGTCTTCTTTGTCGCTCAAGACATCATCGCCCCATACAGCAGCTACCTTGATATTCTGAATACCCATCTTGTTTAACAGAGCTTCAATCGCTTTCTTGCATCCAACGGGATCAAGCCCGCCAGCGTTTGTGATCACTTTAGTGCCGTTACGAGCAATGTCTGGCAAGATTTTAGATAGCGCCAGCGTAAGAAATTCTGCTATATAGTCTGCGCCTCGGTCTGTGTCTTTGCCCATCATGATACGTCGCTGTCGACGAGCAGCCAAGATACCCATAGTAATTTCTATGGTCCATTTTTTGTTAATTATCTTGTAACAATGCTTCTTCTTTTTCTTTATTACCTGCCAAATAATCTGCAACGAGATAATTTAAGTTTTTCCCTTCATGCTCCACAAGTTGAACAGCAGCAGCGACAGAGTCACCCCAAAATGCAGAATAGCAACCAATACGGACAGGACGATCTGGTGTACTCATTTATGAAAAATAATGTTTATAAAAGAAAGAGAGAGAGAGAGGATACGTAAAAATGCCCTTGAAATAAAGAAAAAGGTGTGTGTGGGGTATATCCAATTTCCTTAAAAAGCGGAAAAGGCACATGCTGTGACTGTAATCTTATGCAACAAACGAACTACTTTATCCAGCAGATGAGTTTGGCATGGTCTTTGGTGGTTTTCAAGGGAAACAAAGCCAAATAAGGAATGTATATTTTGGTAAGCTACAACAGACTAAAGAGTAAGATACAATAATGATTACTTTTACTGAATATTTCACATATGGGAAATAATATGTTTGTCATCATTTTCTTGCTTATTTTGTCATAAATCAGCGGCTAATGTACTGATGCTCTCGTTTAAATTTGTTACTAAATAAAATGCCTCGATGTTGATTTACATTTAAAAAGTCATACCTTTATCGCTCCGTTCATTTTAACTAACACGGAGTTATCACTCTAATATATATCGCTCTAACAACACTAATTACAGAAATACTGCAAAGGAACAAATCAACCTTGATGGCCTTCTTTGATTATAATGCAAGAAACGAGGATGGTAGACAGTATCTCTACTACGAGCTCCCTCAGCATTTTGCCTTTGACGGAAGGAGGAAGAAATGACACCCTCGCCAGCGAGGCTTTGCCATTGGTAGAATGTACCACTGTAGCCCCATTGCAGGAGAGAGGTACTATCTTCGTCTTTTATTGATCAGTGTCCGTGGTCCCAAGTCTTTTGAGGACATAAGAACGGTCAATGAAATTCTGTACCCAACCTTCAGAGAAGCCTGCGTGGCTCTTCACTTGGCCGAGGATGATCGTGAATGGGACAGGTGCTTTGCTGAAGCAAAATGTTTTGCTACAGGCGCAAACCTACGACGACTATTTGTTACTGCGCTGCTTCAAAGCCAGTTAAATAATCGTTTGGCGCTCTGGGAGCATTACTGCAGCGACATGTGCGATGACATTGCGAAAAGGCTGTTAAATCTTTTAGCGGATAATTTTACATCCCATATCCTTAACCAAGCTTGATAATCCCTAGTAATTAACAAAAAATTTTATAGAAGCCACTCATATCGGTGTTCTGCAATCGGTTCGTAGTTTTGCTTTTGGACGTTTCTTCTCGTGTCGAAACCGTGCAGGAAATTTACATGGCAGCTTTTCGCCAATTCAATGATTTTGTCGGTCAGGCAACAATAGATTTTCGGAAGTTAATTTTGATAACAATGAGATTTGTGCCGTCGAACTCAAGGCTAGCTTGACTTTTAGTGATGGTTTAGTCATTATAACACTATCCGTAGTAATAAAATCAGAGGCAATGATTAAGCGTGTTAACCTTGAATGTTTGGGCTGGTTACTCACCAGTGATCTTCTTGACAGTCTGAAGGCTACTTTTAAAGTTATGGAGAAATTCACGACATCGGTGCTGTCAAGGATGCCAGTTTGGTTATTCTTGACCGCTATCAATTCCAACAAGGCTTTGGAAATAATAAGCAAACTGGAGGACATTGATAAAAAGGATATTAATGCTGTTCAAATCTTTATCAAAACAGCAAGCAAGAATTCAAGACAAGACTTTCATGCCTCTCAAATACACTGACCCTCAAGGATCAAGATACTTTTCTTTACTTCCCTTGTACAAAATCGATCCCAAGAGTTTACAGATTGATGCTCAACCTTTCTGGAAGCTTGCCAAACAATGTGACAACAAGATCAAATCAGGTCAAAAGAATGATAATGACTTAACTTTATGGTATTTTAATGCCTTTGATTTTTCAAAAATAGGCTACAAGACACTTAAAAGCTTAACCTCACGTTCCAAGAAGTTTACGTACGTATGCTTACATGACTTTTATTTTGGGCTAAACAAATGTTGTCGTCGTAGAAATGTGATCACTACTGATGGTTATGCTGTATCCTTCATGTTTAAGAAAACTGTTTCAATCCAAGATGAACCTAGAAGAGAACCAAAGACACCCAAGGATTTTGCTGATATCGTTGACGATGCAGAAATTTGAGCTGTTGATCCTGGTATATCGGCTATCTTTACTGCAGTTGACTCTACAGAACATGAACGTGTCCGAACAACAAGCTTGGAAGAATACTATCATTTATGTGATTACAATCTTGCTACAAGGAGACGAAAAGAATATCAAGAGTGTCATTTAGACGAATTTAAGTATATTAGTGAATTACCTACTTTAAAAACTTCAAACTTGACCTCATTTTTACTAGCTGCCTCTACACGTCTACAAAACTATCAAAGAATCCATAACTACTATTGTCAAGATAAATGGTATGTCGCTCTCTTGCATGGCGTGTATTTTAATAACGCTGTGTATGGCATAGGTCTCAAAAGCTAAAGTTCAAGACTTATATCAACAAGCAAAAAGAAACTCAAGAAATTGTTAAAAGACCCTTTGACAACAGCAAAAAATATGACAAACCAAGCACAGCTGGCGCTAAAAACCAAAACTCAAACAAAATCAAACATGTACCTCTACCTTCTGTTGACCTCCCTTCCTCCTCTCAACGAAAGCGAATCATTGCGTTCGGAAATGGTTATTTTTATTCAAGTATGAAAGGAAAACGAGCTGCACCTACTAGACGTATTACTGAAGAAATCAAACGAAAATGCAAACAATCCAACGGAGGAGAGCGAATTTGTTTCGGTTGACGAGTACTTAACGAGTCAGATATGTAACAAGTGCAAATCCAAACAATTAAATAATATCTCAATTACTGGATCAAAGCGAAGAGTACACTCTGTCCTCAAGTGTGAATCTTGTGGTACGGTTTGGAATCGCGATGTGAACAGTGCGTTAAATATATATGGTATCTTTGTTTACAAATCAAAACACGACAATGAAAGCCCTCCCCCTTCAAAAGACCATTAAAAGATTAACGATGCTCCCTGGATTTAATGCGCTGTCTATAACGGCAGTACATCCCTTAACGCCTCGGTAAGTATAAAATGAATAGGACGTTATTCTTTATTCATTAGTCTTCTAGTTAATAAACCCTATTAACTCCTCCTTTGTGTCAATTTAAATACGATCAGTTTTGGCATATCATCTAGTGATATCATACATCTGCTCTAGCCATCATGATGGTTCATCGGCCAGCGCATGTCTGAGGCTTATTATGTCGTTTCCAGTAAAGTAAAAGTAACTGCTCAAGTTGGTCAGCTTCTAAAATGGCTTTACTCTCAAAAGACTCAGGAACAATAGAATGAAGGCTTCGTCCTATGAATAGAGCAACAGAGTTCTTTGTCGGAAATAGCCTCATTGAAGAAGGCGTGGATGGCATACATAGAATCACGCTGTTTTGCCAGTCTAACCATATCAGGACAGTTGGCGCGAATGTGTTCAGGTAGGCGGAACAATAATAACAAGTAGTAACATGAAGATATATTTTATGCTCAAACTAGGCTAGTAAACGGAACAAAGATTAAAATCTAACAATACATACATGTTACTAGAGAACTCGCACCAGAAAGAAAGCGGGTCAGTCCGCTGGAAACCTTTTTTTTTTCGCTCTGTAGCTTTCTCCAAAACATCCAAAATCGTTATTCGCTTCTTTTTGTTTTAATCAAAGCAATACAAATGAATAAACATGTTGAATGAATAGAGATTTGCTTATTTGAAATATAAAATGAAACATGTCTCTTGTCATAGAAACTGGTAACCAAGATACAAAGTGAGTTAATAAGAAAATGTAATCCGCACAGATCACTTTTTTACACCATAATTGCATCATTTGTCGGTCTTTGTGTAGAAAGAATAAAACGTGTGTAGATCAAAGTGACAAAGAGTGATCGGTTGCTCCGAGACCGATAAATGACAAGTGTAACTTTCGGCTTATTGTATTCCGTTGATTTATTTAGAAAATGTTTTTTAGAAAATAAAACCGCGTCCAGGAACAATATTGAGTGAATGTAAAGAAAAACAATAAGCACAAATCTTGCCTATTATAAAAGAAACAATCAAACTAACATGGTTCATACAAGGTTTTTATATGACTATAAATAGGTCTCATGTCTTTATTTCATGCTTATATCTGAAATAAAGTAATGTTTTGAACACATACCCAAAAAAACCCAACATTTGAAAAAGCTCAACAAAATAAAGAAATATTTCTTTATGCATAAATGAAAACTCTCATTTTTATGACCACCGCTCAATCTAGACTCTTGCATACCTGTCATACCTTTAAAAGGTTGTCAAAGAACTTGTAAGCTTGATGCATATTTATTTACTTTCATTTAGCCTATTTTAACTCTATATCATTTAAAAGAGCTAAGCCTTTAACAAAAGAGTTAAATGAGGCTTCTATTATTCATTGTTTGATGGACAACTTTTATGTAGACATCGCACGTGATACATTTCGAACTACACAGTTTATAAAAGGATAAATTACTGAATTTAACGTCAAAACCTGTAAACAATGCTTTGTGAAAGCTGTCTTTCCTTTTATTCTCTCGACATCGGCATATCTAAAGAAGGAAATAATGGTCTTATCTCTCGGAATGAAATACCTGTTGCACTCTAGAACAATACGCTTATAAGGAGTTACATGAGTATAGATGAAATGTCAAGTTGTATTAAGGAGATGTGTTTAACAAGCTTGGTTTTGGTAAGGATAGCAACTTGTATATGCGTGCGTGTGCGTGTGCGTGTGGCATTCAAGCAAGGAGGTTTTTGTTGAACAAAAAAAAAAAATTATGAAAGGGAGACAAAATAATGACACAAGCATGGCTTTTGCATGCTTATAAAGATTCCTCCCTTTCTGTGTATTTTGACTCTCTTTCTTTCACTTTTTTTTATTATTAAATCATGATTCAACAACCACCCACTTTTAATTTTATTATCACTCGTCCACACAATAAACCAGCAAATACATGTACAAGGAAAGGCTTACCTTCTATCTTGATTGGTAATAGTGATTCATGAATATATTCAACATATAATAACCTTTTATCCATAGACTTTACAGCCATGACATTATGTGATTTATTACCAGCCCACCCTAAAAACGCCAGCATACGCAGATCATTACCTGAACTCGTCTTCTTTGTTCAAAAAGTAACTCACCAAGCTGACATCAATTGCAGAACTCTCTTAGTCGCCTTGATATACTTGCAAAGAGCTAAATCCAACTTACCAAAGAGAGCTGTTGGCAGTGACGATACAAATCATCGCATGTTTCTTGGCGCATTATTATTAGCATCCAAATTCTTAAAAGACTCAGCCTGGACAACACACACTTTAACCAACAGAAGACTTTACGAAATCTGTGGTGGATTATTTTCAATGAAAGAAATCTATCAACTCGAACGCGCCTTCTTAAAGTTAATTCAATACAACTGTTGGGTCGATGACCAAGACTTGAATCAATTTGTTCTCAAGCATCGACAAGATCTTTCTATTTAATTCATTAATTCATATGTGTATGTACATATCTTCCTTCTCTTTCTTTATTCTCTATTCTCTTGTACATAGCTCTTCTATTATTGCATTCATTGTCGATCAAATAATAAATAATTCATCTTCGGTCTGGCCATTCCGAACTTTTATTCAAACATGCGTCATCTTTATTACAGTGATTGACTCATTTCATAATGTATCGTCAGATGACCTTCTTCTGTTGGGAGTACCAAACCCACATTTTATGAACTCAGTTGTCAGGTCTATCATATATGCATGCTCTATACTTGTTTATCACTTTACTAAACACACGTTCCCCTCCTTTTTATTTCTTATCAATTCCTTTTAAGTAAATAAGGATGCATATGACTTTGTTATGTTCCAATGAATTCGTCTTTAACATGTATAAAATAAAGAACGACTGCATCTTGTTTACAAGTCAAGTGACAAAGTACAAAGCACATCCTTTTCACACTCTTTTTTACATGTGTAAATAGATGCTCCTGAACTCAGCAATACATTTTCAATTGTTACTCTAGAGTGAGCTTATCTTCTCTCCTGATTTATTTAATGCAAGCGAGAAAGAATAGCACCGGTTACACTGAGTAGCCACTTTGCATCTGAAACTATTTTTAAAAGCTTAAACTTGTTTAAATTTTCTCTTGTGATAATAATAAAAAAAAAAGAGAGGTGGAAGTGTTGATGAGGTTTCGGATTGGTTCAATAAACTGCTGATATCACTAAAAATGGTTATTAGAAAAAAAAAAAGGAGGGACTATCATTTCGCTATTTGCAGATCCAAAGACTTTCTGGCTTATTATTTTCAATAGAGAGAGAAAGAGAGAGGTCAGTTATGAAGAATACAAAAAACTCATGTTTTGTAGCTTTTAGTAAAACTTGATAGATAATGGAAGGAAACAGTATCAAAACATTTCTGCAGGTTTTTTCAAAGAGATCTTCTTGAAAGCAGGCAATCAGGAAGAAGACAATTTCGCTATGAAGCAATTGCGCTATTCTTAACATGCCAACAACGGAGTGCTGTCAGTCATCCATACGATGACGATCCTTTGATAAAAATTTATCAAATTGCCAATGACTACGTTGCCATGAAGGTAACGTTAGAATAAAACTTTGTAGAAACGTTGATTTTCATTTGCGACACAAATGAAAGACTGCTGTGTTCAGTAAAAAAAAGACATTGAACACTTCCCCGGCTTGTCCAAAGCTGTTAAGCAGCTTGACCGTGGCATAAGTTTCAACAAAAAACTTAAGCGTCGATACAGAAAGCAAACAAACGACAACGACAGTGAGCCCTCTTTGGACTTGCCCCTCGAGAGCACGCTAAGGAAAGCGTAAGAATGCGACGACGAAATGATTGAAGAAGAAATGAAGTTCGTCGTCGACTTCATCAATAGCCGTCATGGAAAGATGAGATGGCAACAGTGTCTTATGGAAAGCTAAAAAAAATTACTTCAAAAAATACGCAGCAGGTGAAAGCCTGTGTGTCCAGTATGGCAAATATAAAGAAAGCACAAAAGCAAAGAGCTTAGTTTTTTGTCGCGTCTTATTATTTTTTTTTTAAATCAATATTAATTATCAGAAGGGTAGATATGTAGTTTTTATCGATAACGTCGAGGTGGTAATGTGCAGTATACCCAGAAAAGTAATTGCATGTATTTATTAGAATGCCAAATAAAGCTTGCAAAAGTCACTTAGCTTCAAGCTATCAGAAGCCTTGCCGATTCTCATCATCAATGCCACCTTTTACAAGAACAGTATAATTCATACATCAGGCCTGTGTCATATCTATCAACAACAGTTCTTTTCCCTTTTCGGCCTTTGTACAAAAAGTGAGTACACATTATAATAGAGGTTCTTATGCGAGCTGAGTAGTCCTGGTGTACTTTGTATATATCTCAGAAAAAGACGTCAAGACCTGGGGCTACAACACATTCCGGGCAATGCGATATTTACTCGTAAAAGTCATATCCAATATTGACTTAGTGAGACACCAGTTCACATATAGTTGTGTGATATTACTGTCAGAAAAGACTGTATAGGAATGAAGACAAGGAGGGGGAGCTTTCCTGTATCATTACACTAGCCAAACCTGCGGCGGAGTCAACATCCAATCATGATGTTTCATTACTGAAAGTGAATTTCCAATTGTCTCGAGCAGCTATTTACTACTGCTATTTTGCATATAAAACAAATGGTGGTAAAGACTTACTTGACATTACTATAAAGCAGTTCACTAACTTTTCTATTTTGGTGAAGCTTGTGTTAGCTATTGGAGACCTGCATATTCCTTACAGAACTCATGGCTTGCCTGAGAAATTTAGAAAACTCTTGGTAAATATAACATGTGTGCGCCAGACAGAGAGATGAACTCAATAGGGATACTTTAGGTTCCTGGCAAGATTCAAAGAATATTATGTACAGGCAACTTAGTGGATAAAGAGACTCATCAGTACTTGAGAACGATAGCTGGTGATTTAACCACAGTCAAGGGCGAGTTTGACGATGTTGATTTGCCACAGACTAAGGTGATTCAAGAAGGTGAATTCCGTATTGGTATCATTCACGGGCACCAGGTAATACCTCGAGGTGATATAGAAGCTCTGAATATTATAGCAAGACAGTTGGAAGTAGATGTGTTGTTGAGTGGTTATACGCATAAATTTGAAGCGTATGAATTTGACGGTCGATTCTTTATTAATCCTGGAAGTGCTACAGGTGCATATTCTGCTATACCCGATACAAGGTAAAAAATAATTTGTTAACCATATGAGATAAAAGCATACTAATATCTCAATCAAGTGATCCTATTCCTTCGTTTGTATTGATGGATATCCAAGGAAACAATATCGTCACCTATGTTTATAAATTGGTTGATAATGAAGTCAAGGTGGAAAAGATTGAATATAAAAAGAGTATTCAAGATACAAAGGTGCTTTGATAAACAATAGTCTTTTGTTCCTTTTTTCTCCTTTTGAACTAGCCAATTATTATAATTTAATGTGATTTTGATTATTTAAGCATTTTTCTCTCTCTCTCTCGCTCTTTTTTTTTTAAATGTCATTATCCACACAACGAGAAAGGGGCTACGTTGAAGTGGCCAAGGGAAGAGAAGATCCTGCAGTAAAAATTTATTATGAACTCCATGGCAATGGACCAGAACATGTTGTTCTTATTATGGGTTTGGATTTTTGAATTTTCTACAAGACCCAAAGCAGTAACCATTCTAGTTAGGATTGAATACAACCTGTCTTGCCTGGGAACATCAGACAAAATACTTGGCAGAGACAGGTAAATACACTGTATTGATATTTGAGAATCGTGGTATGGGATTATCAGGTAAGCACTTATAAATCCTCTTTTCTTTGCTTAATACAAACCCTCTTTCTCTCTCTCTCTCTCTCACACACACACACAGATGCACCCAAAGGCGTATATAGGTAAAAAGAAAAAAACCGTCTACAGAAATGTTGTACCAATATTCGTAGTACTTCACAAATGGCACATGACGTGATTGACCTAATGGATCACTTTGGCTGGACAAAAAACGTTCATCTTGATGGAGTCTCTATGGGAGGCATGATTGCCCTTGAACTTGTCTCTCGATGGCCTGAGCGATTTAGCTCGCTCGTACTAACAAGCACAACAGCAGGACGTCAGATACCAACTGTAAGTTGATCTGATGATAAAGACTTGTATAATCTAATGAATATATAACCCATAGTGGAGAGCATTAACAACTCTGCCAAGATTGATCTTTATCAAGGACCCAGCAGAAAGAATCAGTCAATCGCTTGCACTTGTGTACCCGCCCCAATGGCTCGCCGCCAAACCAACTCAGATAGAGTATGAACAGTACCAGACCAACCAGGACTTATCTCTCGCCCTTCAGTTGGCTCGCATGGATCGCAGCCGCCCACAGACATTATGGGGTAATATGGCTCAAATGGCAGCCTGTATGACCCACCATGTCTCAGAGGCTCGCTTACAAAAGATTCGTGAGACGGGTATACCGATTTTGGTCATGACGGGTACCTGGGATCACCTCGTTAACCCCAGAAACTCTTATTACCTCGCAGATAAATTGGGTGCTGAACTCAAGGTCTTTGAAGGAGCTGGCCATGGCTTACCTGGTGAACGACAGGCCGAATACAATCAACAGATTGATGAGCATTTCACAAGGGCAATTAAGTTGCGTCGTTAAATTATTACATAATCAGTTATGGTACGACCAGTTCATTACGTAATAAACTGCTGTCAGTGTTCGTGAGAATCTCCTTTTTTTGCCCTTTTTCTTTTTTATATATTTCTTTTCTCTTTGTATATATATGTCAAATAATACCACTGCTAGTAACACTGTAGACAACCATAATAATAGTAAATCCAAGATAAAAAAGACACTAACAGAGAGTCGAAGAGCCGAACAGAACCGTGCAGCACAAAGAGCCTTTCGACAGAGAAAAGAACGGTATGTGAAGGAATTAGAAGCCAAAGTGACTAGTATGGCAGATTGGCCTGCACGAATGGAACGATTAGAAAAAGAGAATGAGCAATTAAAGCGATATATTATTGAACTGGAACAACAAGTAGAAAAGCAAAATATGAACAAACTATTTACAAGACCAACAACAACAACAACACCAGCAACAGCAACAGAAAAGACAAAAGCATTAGATACATTAGATGACTTGATGTCCATTCTAAAAACTCATCACCGGCCACCTATTCCCTCTCACCCACCTCCTCCTTCATAAGACATATATATATATTTATATACACAGTTATTTATTATTATAGTATAAATCAATAAATTAAAGTAGAGGATGCCCCTCTGTTCTCTCATCATTAAACATTTGATGACTAAGAAAATTAAAATCAGTAGGCTGAAGCGAAAAATCATCCATGAGTTCATTGGACCCCATTTTGACATCTTGATAATCCAAAAGTGTTGGTTGATAAGGTCGATGTAGATCAAGAGGTGATGGATGTTGAAACATGGGCATCATTGGCTGTTGTTGTTGTTGTTGTTGTTGCTGTAGTAACTGTTGTTGATGGTACAGTTGTTGCTGTTGTCGATAAGTATTAGATAGACCATGTAAGGACGAACTCTTTCTGAGAACTCGCATCTTGCCTGGTTGTCGAAGAAGTGATGATTGGGTAGTTTGAGGTATAATTTCGTGGACCACAGGGTAAGGTATACCAGGAGGTGAAGGGTGGCCCTTGAGTGTTGGAGACGAAGCGTGGCGATAAGGAGCAGGGTTTGTCGATGTCGTGCTAGACGAAATGACTGAGGCAACCGGCTTACGATGTTGGGTAAAGTTAGGTGTGGGTTGTTGCTGAGAGTGAAGTCGTTGGACAGACCTGAGGTCGACACAGGAGGTCGTACGCAGTGATTTCTTTGTGTTGATCTGTAGAGGGGCCGCGTGAAGATTGTGAAGTGGTTGATGTTGCTGTTGTTGTTGTTGTTGAGGCTGTGATTGTGGTGGTGGTTGCGGCTGCGATTGTGATTGCGATTGTGGTTGAGGCTGTGATTGAATAGATAAATTTGATACATCTGCAGATGAAAGTTGAAGCAAAGAAGCTGGGATTTGACTAAACCGCCTTTGTTGTTTGGCACAGGTGATACGCTGGATAAGATTTAGCGATCGTTGATATTCATCAAAGTGGTTCATATAATCTAGTTGCTGGATGACTGTTGAAGCCAAATGACTGCAGTACAGTAGAAAGTGAACACCTCGCGGAATAAATTTATAGATATTCTCAGCCAGCATGCCTTCCAGTAGTCTGACCAAGATAGACGAAGATGCCAAGGACAGATCTCGATGAGGGTACTGAATGATATCGTTATTAATGGACGATGGCTGAGGTAATGGATATTTTGAGTAGTGGAAATGGAGTAGGATTATGTTTAAATGGTGATAAATATGGGAAAGCCTTGTTATTGCGTTGATGTTTAAGGGCAATTCGCCTGCGGGGAACTTTAATTTTTGATGGATAGGAGGCAACTGAATGAAATCCTTATCTATCATCAGCTGCAGCTGCATAATAAATAGACTTTCTTCAACAACCTGCTGATTATTCCTACTATCCTGTTGAGCATCCTGTCTTTTTGTAATTCTACGCAAGTGCTGGTAAATGTTGGATAAGGTAATCACTGAAGAATCAAAAACGAAATCGTCGCTCGTCCTAAATGCAGCTGTATCCTTTATGAAATAACTATCAATTTCCAAATTTTGCTCCATGCTATATATGTATTAAAAGGTTAATTTCCATTTTTATACATCTATTTTGATACTTGCCATAAAAGGACATTGTATCTTAACACCATATAAAAGGTTCTTTTCCTTGTCTCCAGAGCCTCTGCACTACCATTACTATCGTTGTCTTGTTGATAGACTAATCGTTTTAGATCTAACATTTTGCATAGCTCTGTGATTCTTGATAATAGACTCTTGCTCTTTTCGTGGTCTGTTTCTGAATATTTTAAAAGGATCAAGAGAGTCTGAATGATCATGATCGAAGGTTTTCCTATAGCTTCATCCAACATGATCATTGCTCTCTGAATATATTCTTCCCCGTCCTCTCGTTGATAGAATAAAGATAACCCACAGATAGCATATATAAGTATATGAGGTATCTCATTTGCCAGATAGAGTCGATTAAAATAGGTAGGTACAAAGATAGGAAAATAAGGCTGAATTTGGATCATAAAGTATTGAATCAACTCATCCTGTTGTTGGTTAGGTGATGAACTTGTTGTACTACTGCTGGTGGATGAAAAATCCCCTGGTAAAATATCCTGAATGTAGTATGGATTTCCTATTTCATTTAGCAAGAACCTATTATTATCATTTATTTTGAATCCTATTTAACAAGGTTAATTTGGAGTAAACAAACAAACATATAAATTGTACCTTGATGCTGTTGCTGCTGCTGCTCCTCTATCATCTGTTGTCTTCTGACTGCCTCTTCAATTAACTGCATTCCTCCTAGTGAATGAAGTGCTCTTTCCATCACATGTATTCTATTCTCTAACGATTCAATATAATGTTTGTTGGCTCCTCTTTTAGGTGTGCTTGATTCGAACACACATTGTATGGATGACCTCTTACAAGTACTGCAGGGCATTTCACCGTCACATTTGACCTAAGTGGTAACTATTATCAGCTGCACACACATTTACCTATCCTCTTTACCTTTCTTCTTCGGCAATCTTTACATGCTTTGACAATCTTTTTTCGTTTGCCTTGTTCTTTTGTGTTTTCTTTATTATTATTACTGCTATTCTCTTTGGGTGGCATAACTCGGATTTTTAATTAATTTAATCTTCAGAAGAGAGGCGTAAAGACTGAAGTTGTGGGAAAATAATGAAAAAGAATAAGATAAAGTAGACTTGATGAAGAAGAGAGAAAGAAAAAGGAAAAGAGAAGAAAGAAAAAAAGTAAAAAGAAAAAAAGAAAAAAAAAAAAGATTTTCAGGTAACCATGCTTTTTAAATGTGTATGATAATGATGATGATGATGATGATGGGTGATGATGAGTAGCTGAGTATAAACATGAAAAGGTGTACCTTTTTTTATTTTATGTCCCTTCTGTTGAAAGTACTAACATTCAAACTCGTTCTACGATTTTCATTTGGTAGTTTAATACCAGCCACAGTAGCAAGAATACGAAAGATATCTGTAAGAGAAACAACGCCAAGTAGTTGCTGCTTTTCATCTGTTACCCAAACACGATGTGCCCTTGTTGCAAGTAATTTGGCAATAGCGAATCCTAAATGAGTATCAGGACGGACATCAAATACGGGTAATCGATCCTATTGTTTGTTAACTTCCTTCTTTTTGTTTCTATGGTTACTTACCTGTCCTTCTATGATGCCTTGCTCTAATTTTATATAGCTCACAAATTGAAAACACGTTTTCCATAATAATCCATGACGATAGCTTTTCATCACATGCTATAATGAACACAAATTGAAGGTTATCTCCGCCCTTACTACCATTACCACACACACACACACATATTCACAGCCACTAACGCACGTCCCCTCTTTCTTCCTTTTTTTTTTTTGTTTGCTATGGTTACCTTGACATCTGTCATGCTTATGTTTCCAATGATTTTATCACTGCTTACAACAGCTAAAGAAGAGACACCATGTTGACCTTGATGCTTTGTTAGTAAAGACCAAGATGAACTGCACAATACTTACTCATTATCATTAGTGCGTTCAGCATAGTCGCATTAGCTGGAACACTTATCACAGGTTCTTTTCCAAGATTCAGCTGATGAATCTATTATATTTGTGTTACAAAATGATAGCATAGCCCTTTTTTTTTTTCTTCTTACTGTTTTATTCATGCATTCACCAAGATCTGGAAATTGTTTCGTGTGCTCATACAGATACTGAATGACCGTAGATTGAGACAGAATACCCTACAGATAATAATAATAAGTAATGAACAAGGGGAAATACGTCTACTATATTACTTGTATTCCGCCATCAGGCTTCACGACACACACTAGTCCATTAAATAAGTCCATTGAACAAGTATAAATGTACTTTATTTTATTTTTACCTCGACGTGTTCCAAGAGCAAATATTTCAATGGCTGTTGACAATGTAGAGTCTTGTTGAATAGAATAAAATGGGTTCTTTCGGGAGAGGTCTATGCTTATTAACCAAGCTTGTTCAATATTCCTCACTTACCACTCACTAAACCGACAGATACTTTCTCTCCCTTTAGCGCCTTATTCATGATATCTTGGATACTATAGCTTTCCTTTTCCTTATCCTTGGGTTGTAGTACGAGTAATATATAAGCAATCACGTCACCATAATCAAACACGCCTATATAGTTTCCCTCATGTTTGATAGGCGCCGATGATATGTTATTCTCAAATAGAACTTGACATGCTTCCTCGATAGATATTTTGCTTGAACTTTTTTTTTTTGATTGATTATTATAAGTTATCTTTATAAATATACAACTTACATCTCAATCACTTTTTGATCCTTGACCAAGGTTGATACTTTTATTTCTCTCCAGTCTTGATAATGATTCATTATGTTTAAAGAAGAAAGAAAAAGAAGAGAAAAAGAGAGAAAATTATCTGCATGAGTTTGGTCAGCAAGAATGCACAAATGAAATCAATCTTGTTTTTTTTTTTTTATGCAGATCATGGTTATTTTACATAAGCCATTTGTAAATGATTGAATGCAGCGCCTATAAAAGAAAAGGGTCCATCGGTCTGAAAGTCAAAAGATATAAACCAGTTTTTGTAATATCTCATTAATTAACCTTTTATTTTGTTTCATATTATCATTTTTTTTATCAGTGTGTGAATAAAGTGTAAATAATATGTGCAAGCAGTAGTAAGCTTATTACTTCATACGTAAATAGCAAGTCCCCAATACGGGTCTTGTTCCGCGGAGATGATCTGAGTAAGAAAAAACCCAAAAAATAAGGGAAAGGAAGGGAATCCTTTTTTTTATACTTTATTTCTATAAATAATTTTTACACACACACACACACACACATACACACACACATATATATATACAAAGAGATAGAAACATATAAAATGAATGAAGGATTATTATCAGTCAAGAATGCTTCTGGTAGACAAGTGAGTTTATTGAATACTGCAGAAGAAGAAAGTAAGAGAAAATACCATTGTACTGAACCAGGATGCAATAAAAGTTTCACAACAAGGTAAATAACGATACCAGTACCCTTCTCTTGTTACTCATACATTTTCAAGTGGTCATCTTGCAAGACATAATCGAATACATACAGGAGAGAAGAACTTTCCTTGTTTATTTCCTGGTTGTCAATCCAGATTTTCACGTCAAGATAATATGATGCAGCATTATAGAACTCATATGTCACCTAAATCACGCCGATCACAAAAGAGACAAGCAAATGCTCAAACAACAGAAGAAACAAGGCCAAAGCCTCGTCTTCATGCTCATCAACGTATTCGCTCAGATCCTGTTCAAATCGAGCCTCCATTAACTATTGATCAGCATCTTTCGAATTATCATCAATCACTGCGAACAATTCCAAATACCGCTCGTTTCAATCAATTCCCTTTGCCTCTATCCACTGTCGCAAAAACATCTCAGGTATCAAGCCCCACACTTTCATCCGCTTCTTCTAGTACAAATAATCAACCCGTGGCAGAAACTGTGACCACCCATCATTTATTTTATCAGCATCGTCCCTTGACCTATACGCCTCAAAGCGCAACCAATCATTTACCCTTCACCTTACTTCATCCTAAACAGCCTCAAAGAAGTCAGCTGAGAAGAACTTGGCTGCAAGAAAATTCGAATGCGTTCAACAAACAGGATGATGAACAGAATGATCGGTCAAAGGAAAAGCAAAATGGAAATGATTTATTACAATTAGCTCATATTGTGTCCACCTTTGGATAAATATCTCTCTTTCTCTCTTTTTTTTTTTGTATATTTATAAATGATGATGTATTCTCTTTTTTCTTTAATTTTATTTTTGGCTGTGCCAATGACCTTATCAATAAACCTTTTTTTAATGTGCGTATGTGTATATATATATATATAGGCCTTATGCGGAATATGCAGGAGGAGGAGGCAAATCACCATCTTGTTCTGATGATGATGCTACTGGTGGTGCTGGGTATTCAGGTAATGGTTCATACTCTCTGGGTATTTCATTTGTTTCTAATAATATATATATACATATATTTAATCAAAACCCTCTTTTATATATGATCTTGTCATTACCTCCCATCCTTTCCAATAAATTACGCAGAATATCCGCAAATTCAATGGCACCTATGATCATTTCTTTTTAGAGAGAAAAAAAAATCATTGTTTTGTATTTTCTCAAACCTCCTTCTGCAAAAGTGAGTTTAAGTTGACTTGTTCTTGATAATCCACCTCCTGGAACCTAAACGAGTGTTGGAAGGATAAAGGTATATAAAGATCTCACTTACAGGTAAAACAGTGCCTGCTACATAGTTTGCCCCAAACCAAGGTTGCTCCAATCTCCATTGTTTAAAGTTTAATATAGGAACATTCAAGTTTTGAAAACCTGGTGTAGGCTTATCTACAAGATAAACAATCTAAAAGAAATTCGTGAGACTTTTTCTGTTTACAAAAATATATGCGGCGTACACTACTCTTTGGTTTGTCAAGACGACAGTGCCACGACTGGACTCATAATGTCCTCTATGTCAGATCATTTAGATATATACACATTCGGTTATATGCTAATAGAAAATAGAAAAAAAAAATACCCAGTGTTTCCAGGATAGCCTGCTTCACTATACATCCATGGTTGGTTAGGACATAAATAAAAAAATTACATATTATCATCATTTACTCGTTACAATTCAAGATAAGCTTGACGTCTGGTTGCGTAAAGAACATCTTCTCCTGTGGCAAAGGTACAGGCGCCTTGCCATCTTGAGTCAACATGACACAATTTATGCTCATCTTTAAAAATAAAAAAAATACAAGAGAGAAAAATCTCGAAATGTGACAGGTTGCATAAAATTCGATTTGAATAAGGGCTGGGTCATGGTGTGTCACCTTACTTTTTATTATTTTAATTCAGGAGGGCAATCAGGCTGAGCAGAAGGACTGGCTCGTTTGAACTCGGGCAAGGCAGATACAGTATCATACAATCGAGACAAGATGGGGAATTGAGACATATCAACGTCGCGTCGCATAGCATTATATACCATGGGAACAACAAAGACATCGGCCATCGTCAAGGTATCGCCAAAAGAGTATTTACTAGAAACCTTAGCAAGACGTGCTTCGAGACCATAGAATGCCTTTGTGATCATCTCTTTGGCAAACGCATTTTGTTCTTCTTGGTTGTCTGGGGCAACACGTTGCAAAACACCCAGATTTTGAAGAGGATGGATGTCACATGCAATAATTTGGCAAATTTCGCGAACCTGTTATTATATAAATAAATACATAAACAAAATAAAAATAAAACTCACATAAGCACGATCAAGAGGATCCTTGGGATATAAAGATGGTCCTTTAAGACGAATAAGTCTTTCAATGAAATGACAACTAGTTGATACAAACCTGGGTAAACATCATCAATATAATCAACGATAGCTTGACTTTGAAGAATTACTCTGCCTTCCTTAGTAACAAAGGCAGGTACTTTTTGAGTAGGAACTACTTTTTTGTATTCTTCAGAGAACTATTTCATATTCATTAGTTACATACTCATAAACGCGCTTATACACATACTTGTTCCTTTTTGAGCAAGTTGACAATCTTCTGGTCATATTCAACCCCCTTTATCTCAAGAACAATTCTAACTCTATAAGATGCAGAGGATCTAAAGTAACCATAAAGAGCAGGCTTTTGTTCAGACATCGTGTATTGTTAAGTAAAGAAGAAAAGAAAAAGATATTTTCTCACAGTTTGCTTTTTAAAACAAACGGTCATCAGGGTTTAATTACTCAGCAAGATATTTGGGGGGAGGACTTACAAATGGCAGATACGTACTTTTTTTTTATTTTTTATTTAAATCATGTCGAGTACCATTGAAGATAATGAATTGCCAAAAGCTCACGTCTCAAGAATATTAAAGAATGCTGTAAGTGAAAAGAATGATCACTGCTTACATCTCTAACACTCACTATAGCTCCCTCCTGGAACTCTTTTGCAAAAAGATGCAAGATTAGCTGTCAATAAGGCTGGAACTGTTTTCATCAATTATCTGTCTGCAGTGTAAGAGATTGTAAACAAAATATGCGATTATAAATATTGATGTGTTTCATTAGTTCAAATGATGTTGCAAAAGGTTCAAATCAGAAAACAATCACTGCCAACCATGTGTTTCAAGCATTAGAAATTGTGGAATTAGATCATTTGATTGAGCCACTAAAAAAATCATTTGAAGGCAAGTGGCTTACTTTTTTCTTTGATTAGCGATATTGACTTGGTCTATATTAGCCTATCAAAAATTAACCATTGAGAAAAAGCAGAAAAAGAAGGAAAAGGATGGTTCCAAGCCAAAGACAGAAGAAGAAGAGGAAGAGGAAGAATTAGAGGATACTCAAATGGAAGAAAATACACCCTCATCACCAAAAGGCCAGAAGCGTACATTAGACGATAGATTGGAGGATGAGGATGAAGTTATGGAGCAAAAGACTAATGAAAAAGAACAAGAAGAAATGATCAAGGAAGATCAGTAAAATAACTGGAAATGATACTCCATATTACTTGTAAATAAACCCCACTTTTTAAACAAGAAAATCAATACAATTAAGTAAATGACTATCCTTTTGAAGAAGAGAAAAGAAAAGTTCATCTAGTAAGATTTAAAGAATACTAATGAACTTGGCGACTATTATTTAAACCAAGAGTTTACTTGAATCATAAATAAAGTGGCTTTGTACATTTGATCTTTCAAATCGCTCTTCTATTAAAGCAATACATTGCTTTACCTTTTCATGCAGATCGCATTGATGTTACACTGTTATAAAGTGAAGCTCTGTTGCACAAGGAAAGAAACAAAGCATTTACTTAAAGTCCACGTGCCAAGGTTTATGTACTAGAGTCAATAAAGATAGGAACATCAAAGGATGAATATATGTTTAAACAAGTCATTCAAGTAAAAGGACAAAGCTTCATTATTTATTTCAACTTTCTATGTTAAAAAAAGATCAACGGAATGAATGACATATTTATATCAACAATCATTCCTTTTCGAAAAAAAAAAAGCTCTGCTAACTAGAGTTTAATACAATAATAAGAAGCTCTAAAATACTTAATTGTCAAAATACTCACAGTTGCAAATAATTTATTTTTGTTTGTATTTGCATATTAAAATATATATAATATAATTCTTAAACGCACCAAAAACAATATATAGGAACTTAATACTTACGCCTACCTTTATTCCAATGGTTGCCAGCATATGATAATAGTGAATGCTCGGTAGCGAATGTTTCATTCGCAAAATTATTAAAGAAGTACCGATGTTTCTTTTATTACAAAATCTTTAAGTTATAGTAGGATGAGCTTGGGACTTTTAAAAGGTTCATGATATTGTAAATTCATTTTTATTGACACAAAATAAATTATCGACAAACATAAAAGGAGCTACAGTCGAACGATCAATCTTTTTTAACAAAGTGAAAACAAAGGCAAGCTTATTCAGCTGAATTAAATATAAAAAGCAAACCGTTTTTAATGTTGTTATAAACTAGCAGTAAAGTAAGAAATCTCAGGGCTATTGCTTGAATATTGAATAATAATGAAAATCACGGATACATGAAAAAAATACTTAAAGAATGACAAAAAAAAAAAAAACAAACAAATTGTTAAAGAGTATTATAAATTTTATTAGAGTCTGTGAGGGTTGACTTGTTATAAAGCAAAAATTTGGTTAAATGTTGCATTTAAGCAGAGTTTTGTGTAGTTTACTGATCACTATATCTTATTAAAAGATCAACTGTTAAGCTCGTAAAGGTGTAAAGATAAGAGTATAAGATCAGGAACTTTTATAACAAAAATTATGGCCAACTTATTGTATGAATATAAAGAAAAGAAAAGAAAAGGGGGTTGATTCAATTGGTTGAGGTATTCAAGAATAATTTTGACAAGAAGAGACAAGGACCAAGGCTATTTATACGTATTGATCTTGTGGGACATGACTACCAAACTTGTCTAAAATGTTACAGTGTCTTTTTATCTATGAAGCTGATAAAATGATAATTGTATTATTGTAATTTTCTTTGAAGTTGTAGAGGCTGTTGTTAATATAGAGAGTTTTCTTGAGATTTTACAAGTTTAGGTGCTTGAAGCGACCACCAGATCTTTTAAAGTTGATCAAACTGTGTCGTATAAAGTAAAGTAAAAGATAAGAAGAAGAGAGAAGAAAATATCAGGAAACCATAAGACAAAAGCTAGATCCTGTTTATAAAAGAAAGTAAAGGGAAGTTGGTTGATTAATTATCTTGGTAATAATCCAATAATCTTTATTTTTAACAAAAGGATTTCATCTTTTTATACTTTTCATAGTACATCTTGGATAAATTTCATACAATGTAATTTTCCGTAAGGGTGTTGTAGAGGCTGTTGTTAATATAGAAAGTTTTCTTGAGATTTATAAGTTTAGGTGCTTGAAGTGACCACCAGATCT
>JAMYHX010000533.1:0-28268 GCA_025529335.1 Rhizopus sp. PT2906
GCACTTGAAAAAGAAAACATTTTGGTAAAAGCAAAGAACTTTTTGGTATTTCAAGGAGACGTCGAATCTGTTGCAAGTCAAAATCCAAAAGATTTAACAAGGCTTATTGAGCAAATCAGTGGGTAAAGTACTTTTTTTCATTTTTTTTTCTATTTGTCCTTTAACACTTTATAGTTCCTGGGAATACAAGGATGAATATGACGAGGCAAAAGCAGATATGGAAAAGGCCATTGAAAATAGTGCACACGCATTCAACAAGAAACGTAGTCTTGCTTTAGAAATCAAGCAGTATGAGGCGCAAAAGAGGGAAGTTGAAAAGTTTGAAGAAAAAGTAAAAGACCGAAGAGAGTGTGTCTTACAGTACCTGCTGTGGAAGCTTTATCATATCGAAATGAAGACAAATAGCTTGGCCGAAGAAAAAGACAAAAAGTACTTTGAGAGCAGTGAGGCCAAGGGTCAACAGGTATGGTTATTATACCGACGAAGGATGTGGTTTGTAACTGTAACGCTTTTAGGATTCCTTGGAATATCAATTCAAAACTGCAAGAGAACAAAGGGCATTGCTTCATCGTGAAAAAACAAGACTTGAAGTTCAAATCCGTAGAATACAGAAAGAATTAGAAGATCAATTGCCTACTTCTATCAAATCCAGAGAGAAGCTAGCTAATTTTGAGAAAAAATTAAAGCAGACCGAGTTAAACATTGAACGGGTCAAAAGGGATGGACAACAGCAGGAGTCTGTCGTTCATTCTCTAGAAAAAGATATGGAGTTATTAGTAGCTACAGAAAGAGAATATAACAGTAAATTGAACTTGTGCTGATGAAAATACATGGTATTAACTGTAATATAGGTTCGGTTGCTACTACTTCATCAGGCGATATCCCACAACTAACATTACAACAAGCCAAGGATTACGAAAGAAGAAAGGAAGAAGTAAACAATAACACTGCTGAAGAACAACAACAATTGCTGCAGTATCAGCGTCAACGTAGAACTCAACAACAGCGTGCGAACGAGTTGCGCATGAAGCTGGAGAGTTTACAAGAGGCGGAAGCTGAAACATTGAGCAAAATTCATGATGCAGAAGCAGAAGTCGCAGAAATCACAGCTGAAGGCGAGAAGAAGACGTCATTATTAGAATCACGTCAAGCCGAATTGTCTCAACTTGTAGATGAGCGTGAGGCTATTCACCGCCGTGAAGTTGAATTGAATGAAAAACTTCAAAAGACGCTTACAAAGCTCCTTGATGCTAATCTCACGTTACAAGATACAGAGAATGATTCCAAGCTTAACAGCAGCATTGCCACCATGAAGCAAATCTATCCAAGTAAGATATCAAAAGAGATAAGGTGGTACTCATGTACTAAACCTTTTCCTTACAGATGTTCATGGAAAATTATCTGATTTATGTAGACCTACGCAGCGCAAGTATGATACTGCGATTGCCACTGTGTTTGGAAGAAATATGGATGCTATTGTTGTTGAAGATGAAGCAACTGCTATCGAATGCATTCGTCATATGAAAGAACAGCATATTCCCACTGCCACTTTCTTGCCTCTTCATTCATTGTCAGTCCCACCCATTAATCAAAATCTTAGCAGTCTTGTGAAAGGAGTGAGATCGGCATTTGATCTTGTCAAATTTGATTCTCAATATGAACAGGTGGTCCGATATGCCTGTGGAAACACAGTAGTCTGTGATAACCTGAGTATCGCAAAGCGAGTCTGTTTTGACATGAATGAATCTGTTAGAGGTAAAAACGAATCCTCCGCAATGCGTTAATATGTCTAATTCGAAATATATAGCGGTTACTCTTGATGGTACTGTCATTCATCCTAGTGGCTTGATGACTGGTGGTTCTGCTCCTACACAACCTGTAACTAAATGGCACGAGAGCGAAGTTGAAGGTTAATTAGAGACGATTTACCGAATTATTCAATTGACTAATAGAATTTTTAGAATTAATGAAACAAAGAGACGAATATCTGGCTGAACTCAATAACATCAGCATGAACAAACGCATGGGCAGTTTGGAAGATTCAGTAAGAAACGACTGCGCGAGATTACAAGCGCAAGTTGATTCACTGAAAGATGACTTGGTATTTGAAATAACTTACATGCTGAAGTGATACTTATCATCGTTTTTAGTTGGCGACCAATCGAAAGATCGAAGGATTGAATGGCACACTCCAAGATATTCGTAACAAGATAAATGAAGCAAAGCAACCTCTTGGAGAAGCAGAAATATACATGCAGCAACTTGATCAAAAGATTGCAAGCGTTCGTGAACGCATTGCTGAAGTAGAAGATCAAGTGTTTGAAGACTTTTGTGCACTCATTAATGTGGCTAATATTAGAGAGTATGAAGCTATGCTTCAGAACGGTTCGGATGAAGTCTCTGAGCGTCGTGCACAGTTTGCATCACAAAAACAACGCCTTGAAACACAACTTGACTTTGAAAAGGAGCAGCTTAATGAGCTTGTCAAGCGTCTTCAAAGCTTGGAAGCCAGTTATAACTCGGATACAACTGCCAAGAGCCAAATAGAAGCTGAATTGAATGGTATGAGTGGAAGAAAGGAGAGCTTGACAGAGAGATTGGAGGCATGTAAACAAGAATTGGAAAGAAAAACCAAGGAAGAAGAGGAGAAGCAAAAAGAGATAAATGATATTAGCAATTTATTGGAAATCAAGGGTCGGGATGTTAAGCAAATTCTGAAGGAAGTAGGCACTATTGAAACGGAGATCTCTAAATATTATGCAGAACGAGTGGCAATTTTCAGAAAATGTAAACTTGAAGGAATCAATCTACCCATGCTTCAAGGTTCTATGGATGATATTGTTGTAGAAGGTGAACAAGTTTCACAGGCAGAAGGAATGGCTACTGATGATAGCAGCGTGTCTTCCTCGATGGACGTTGACGAACCTCCTTCACAAACTTCTATTTTAACATCCGACTGGACTATTGAAATTGACTATGCACGCTTGGGTCAGCTTCAGCGTGAGGACAGTAGCCAGGCTGTGGATAAAGATTTTCAAGACGAGATCAAACGATTAACAGACGAGATTGAGCAAATGGCGCCTAATCTTAAGGCAATAGACCGACTTGAAAGTGTTGAAGAAAGCCTCAAGGTGGCAGAGCATGAGTTCAGCGTGGCAAGAAATATAGCCAAAACTGCTAAAGAGCGATTTAATACGATCAAGCAAAAGAGGTAACTAGACATCCTTTCAATTACGCAGCAGTGAATAACTCTCTCTATTAGGTTCTCCTTGTTTTACGATGCCTTTAGTCATATTTCTGAGCATATTGACAGAGTCTACAAGGACCTCACAAAGAACGAAACCTTCCCCTTGGGTGGTACTGCCTATTTGAGCTTAGAGGATACTGAAGAACCTTATTTGGAAGGTATCAAATACCATGCTATGCCACCTATGAAAAGATTCCGTGATATGGAACAACTTTCTGGAGGTGAAAAGAGTGTGGCCGCACTAGCATTATTATTTGCTATACACAGGTATATAAACATTTATGACTTTGTTTTAAAAAAAAATTAAACACATTTTCCATGTAGCTATAAGCCATCACCCTTCTTCGTCTTGGATGAAGTGGATGCGGCTCTTGATAATGCAAATGTATCCACAGTTGCATCTTATATACGTGAGCATGCAACGGACGATTTCCAATTTATCGTCATTTCATTGAAACAGTTACTTTATGAAAAGGCTCAAAGCTTAGTCGGTATATATCGAGACCAAGGCTTTAACTCGAGCAAGACAATGACATTGATGGTATTATTATTATTATCTTATGTAAAGAAAGCTGAACTGACTCTCTTTTCTATAGTTGGATCAATATTAAAGTTAATGAATAATAATAAAAAAATACCTATTCTGACATAAACATTTATATGTCAAACAATCACTTTGACAACCATTGCTAAGGGGATAACTTTAACATCTCGAAGACTTTACCATTTATGGTATAATCTGATTTGGTATAAAGTGTTGCATTAAACTCTTGAAAATCCCCTATTGGTCATTGATATTTCCCGAAAATAAATATAATGAGGAGCGTGTCTTTTTGTTTTTTGTTTATTTAAAAAAAAATATGACCAAGACTAACGGATTCGAATACACTATTCCTGATAAGCAAACTACCAACTTGGGTGTTCAATTAAAAGAAAAAGATCATTTACAAATCGTCGAAATTCCTATTCCAACACCAGAGAAAGACGAAGTGCAAGTTCAAGTAAAGTGTACGGGTATTTGTGGATCAGATGTTCACCTTTGGAAACACGGTGAGATTGGTATCTTTCCTGTGACTCAACCTCAGCTTTTGGGTCACGAAAGTGCTGGTATTGTGACAGCAGTAGGTGAAAATGTCACGTCGTTAAAGGTTGGAGACAGAGTTGCTATTGAAGCGTAAGTTAATTTTATTCTATTGGATAACCAAATAACTCTTCTTGCATACTTTAGTGGTATCCCATGCAGTTTATGTGACCAATGTATGAATGGAAGATATCATCTTTGCCCTGACGTCGTATTTAAATCAACACCTCCATATGATGGTTTATTAGCAAAATATATCACACATCCTGCACGTTGGCTGCATAAAATCCCGGATAATCTTAGCTATGAAGAGGGCGCCTTACTTGAACCATTATCAGTTGCGATTGCTGCTATTGACAGAGTTCGAGCTAAGTTTGGAAAATCATTACTAATTACAGGCTGTGGACCTATTGGTTTACTTGTTCTTGCGGTTGCAGCTGCTACTGGTATTTATCCAATTGGTATTACGGATGTACAGGAGAATCGTCTAGAATATGCAAAAAAGATGGGAGCCACATTCACATACAAGGTTACACCTGGTAAATCTGAAACAGAGACTGTCAAGGAGATTCGAGACCTCTTTGGTGGTGAAGGAGCAGAGTGTACGGTTGAATGCACAGGAATTGAGTCATCTTTTAGAACTGCCATCATGGCAACACGAGATGCTGGTACTTGCTGCCTTGTGGGTGTTGGAAAGAATGATCAAAATATTCCTGTAAATAATTTTGCCATGAGAGAAGTTGATATTCGAGGCTTATTCAGGTAAAATATGGCAATTGATATAACCCAACATCAATATGCTTACAAGTAATAGATACCATCATACTTATCCTCGTGCAATCAATTTGATTGCCAGTGGCACAGTCGATATCAAGCATCTCGTCACTCACAAGTTTGAATTCAAAGATGCTCTCAAGGCTTTTGAAACAGCCAGTAATTACTCCACTGGTGCTATCAAAGTCCAGATTACAAATTAACGCGAAATATAAATGATTTATTTACAAACTACTACTGCTTGTCTTTTCTTCGTCTGCCAACACAATTTCCTTTTCTATTGAAGAAAATATATCAATGCCAGCTTCTAATGAATCAATCAATACGTTCAAACGAGGACCATCTAATCCAGGCTCCTGTCTGATTTGATCCAAGTCTGTACTAAATGCTTGAGTTATTTTAGTCATAAATAAGTCTCTGAATCGTTCAGAGCTTGTCTTGTCCTTCTGAGGCATATTATCATCATCATTATTATTATCTTTTTCTTCTTCTTCTTCTTCTTCTTCTTCTTCTTCTTCTGTATTTTGATCTTCAGTCTCATCCATAAAAGTATCCACTATAGAATCATCATCTTCTTCTACTTGTTTCAAGACGTGTTCTAATTCATTAGGATCCATTTCTTCATCCAAATTATCAAATAGACTCTCTTCATTTTCTATATTATTTCATGTTTATACAACTCTAATGCAATGTAGTTGTTCTTTTACCTTTATCAATCTAAACATATTGCGTCAGTTTAAGAAATAGAAAGTGCCTTTATTTTATTTTTACTTTGTCTTGTCTTTTTGGAGCTTTAACAGGCTCTCTTTCTATATTTGCTGATGCTGCTCTCTTTTTTGATTTTACCATAATGAAGAAAAAAATGTAGTAACTCATTACCAGAAATAATTTGTTCTAATGAACAAGTACATGACAAGTCACATTTAGCAGTCACTTGGCCAATACTTTTGGCATACTCATTACAACAATGGGGACACTAACTTCATAAGGACAGTACCTCGTAGGAGAAGATGGGATAAAAAGTACATATCGTATTGTTAAGCTTTTAATAAAACATCATACAGCTTTGTTCCTGATCATTCAGCTAAATTTGAGAGTCTATTCTGGCTTAGTATTTTCATCCCTCTTCTCTCTCGTTTGATAACGATGTCCCATAGACAACCTTGTCTTGGATAATCACCGTTACTCTTTACTCTAGGTTATTATATTATATATATATATATAACTTCGAACTATAAGTATTCGCTATTGTAACATGTATCGTCTAAGCCTCAATGCTACAATAAATTGTAAGAAAGATATACACTCTTTCCGGAAAGTAAATTCGCCTGTGATCGAACATAAATACACCCATGGTGAGAACGAAATTCATGTTGCATGAAATGTAAATTCGTCGTCGCCAAGAATATTTTCGTAATATTAACAGATGGGCTGTCTTGGAGTTGAAATTAATATTAGAAATAGCCCTCCATGAAATCAGAAGAACACGAGTCATATTTGACAATGCATATTCCTCCGTTCCTTTTTTTTTGTTTAAACTATCCTGGGTAGTTATCGCTACCCTCCTCAGAATGCACCTTGGTGGTAAGTAAAACTAATATTAGGATATAGTTCTAATACTAACATACTTTTCTTTCTCTTTTTCTACATATACTTATTATCTCTCTCTTTTGACATGATGTCGTTTTATTCAAACATATTTTTCTTTGTCGTCTTTTTACGCGAATAATTTTTTTATTTTATGACAACATTTTATAAAATTAATGTCAATAATTAATAAAAATACAGTAATCAATGTGTCCATAATACATATTGTAAATATCTACACATGCTCTTCAAGTTGAATGATAAGACTTGACGTCCTGGCTGATCCATATATGTATCCTTTTATTTCTTTCATTAGTAGGGGAACATAATTTGGGGGAAAATACTGCGCACACGCAAAAATGCATGCGAAAACACTATGGGCACATCAGAACAGAAGGTTTTATTTATTTATACAGGATAGCTCATATAATGATAGCAAAATTGGTCAAATTAACTTTCTATACTTCTTTTCAACTTGTCAGGTACCATGGTTGGTTTAAAGGTCTCAGGTGACTCGAGTCAAAATGACAGGCACAGCATATTGCCTGCTGTCTCAAAGTATACAGATCTATTATATACATCTGCAACTAACTGAATACAAATGATCGAACCAATAATTAAGTGGAGGAGCAGGATTATAATTACTAAGGATTCATTTTATCCACAAATTTCAAGTTACTTTAGCATTCATTTTTAAAATAAAGTACTTTGTACGCATATTGTATAATTCATGCCTAACTCTCATGACAGCATAATCTCAAATCAATCAATCGCAAAGTGGGGTATTTGTCGTATTTCTACGTTTATACCAAAAAGACTATATCCTTTGATGTAATATAATCAATATATTTAGTACGCAGACCAAAATTATCTTTTTTATTCGATATTAGCATAATACCTCGTATTAATTCCACAACACTGATTCATGTCGTCTATAGCCTGTAGTAGTTGATGTCAATTCATAAGATGTAATTGGTTAATAGCATTTATTCTTCTATTTAAAAAATCAATTTCCTTATTCCCATGAATCACTTCCTTTGTTAAGAAAAGGACTACAAAGAGATCCATTTCATCTTCTTGTATTCCAAATCTTTCCCGAATTAAAACTACTTATTGACCGATTATCACACTATTCATAACGTTTTTGCGTGTGTATAAGAAAAAAAAAGGGGGGTTGCTCTTTATAAAATATCATTTTTTCATTATAGAGGACTTCTTAGAGTTCTTCTTTTAGACGGAACTTGGACCAATTGTTGATCTGAGACTTGAAACCTAGACACAAATAGGGGAAGATTTATTGAGAGGAACCTTATTTAAGCTTTTAATGTAGTAAGTGATATTTTCTATTTTCGTTCTATTGTTATGTCATTGTGAAGCTTCATCTTATCTTATTGTACTCATTGGTCATCTACTTGTTTCAGTGCAGCTTTATTGACAGCATTGGATCATCGATGTTTTAATACAAAGACTATAAAGCTTATTCATCATTTATAAGTCAGTATTTATTGATATTATTCTTCATCATATCTGAAGTAACTCTTATCTGCATGAGTGATGCTATTCAAGCTTTATTGTATATTCTATAATGTCTTATTTTGTAACACTAAACAAGCCACACCTACACTCAACACTATGTATAGCACTAAAGTATAAGAGAAGCATCTGTCGATGAATCTGTAATAATCTCTTTATTATGTTGAGAGTTCATCATTAAAAATAGTTTCGTTTTATAAGAAAACAGGATTATTGCATGTATTTATCACGGCCAATGAGAATTGGGCATGACGCATCTATAAGAATAACATATCTTGTGGTCAATCTTTTGCTTTTGCTTTTCTTTCTTCAACGGATATAGTTTTGAAAATTATGCAAAGAAAGTAAAACCAAAAAAAAAAGAAACAATTTTGTATACATCACATTAATTTTATTTTAGCATGTATTTCGGCGTATGCGTAGTTTTTCCCTAATTTGGGGGCAGTGTTGGATCAGCAGTTGTGACGGGTTATCTTTTCATTTCCTTTAAGCTTTTTTGAATCCGGCCAATTCTCCTTTTATTATTGTTATTATTGCCAAAATGTCAATCTATGAAAATAAAGCATCAAGTCGTAAAGGCAATAACTCCAAAAAGGGTCAAGCACATCAAAACACGACGGCATGGAAAGCCAACAAAAATTCTAAAAAGACTCGACAGATAGCAGCCTTGCCAGTATACGGTCTCTGTCAGCGTTGCACTGACGTTATTCTGTGGCGTAAGAAGTATAAGAAATATAAGCCTTTGACTACACCCAAGCGATGGTAAGTTGTCTCTTTTTATTCTTTGTTTGATGCACTAATATAATATTTTAGTACTGGTTGTCAAGAAAAAGCTATTAAAGAAGCATACCATGTCTTGTGTGATAATTGTGCTCGTAATAGAGGTGTTTGTGCAAAGTGCTTAGAATCAAAGGAGATTATTACAACAAAAGAAGAAGCATTGTCGGGTCCAAAATCAGAAGATGAAGAAGGAGAGGAAAGTGACGAAGAAGAAGAAGAAGAAGAAGAAGAAGAAGACTCATAGAATGTATTTTATATATTTATTATCATATTTGCAAATTGCATCAGTAAATTGTACAGTGCCCTGACAAAAGTGTTTGCCGTTTTTTAAAAGTCAGTTGTTGTTTTTTTGAAAAAAGGTATTCGATGAATAAGACGACACTTTTCTCTTTCTTTCATATATTTTTCTCTTATAAACATATAAAATACCTCATTTAACTTTGTTTCAAAAAGAAAAGATTGTTACCAGACGCTGGGCATTTCGGCAGCACAAATTGCCATCGGCGAGAACATTACAGAAAGATCTGTACGTCGGGTTTACCAGCAATGGAAAAAACATGGAACAGTAGAGATAAAACTTAGGTCTGAAAAACCGCTTATCTTCAATGATAGGAAAAGAAGAGAGCTGAGAAGAGTAGTACGAACAAACCGCCGTGCTACTCTTAAAGAAATTAGTCAACTAATCAGCACCAAGGCTTGTGAGGGCACCATTCGCAAAGAACTCAAGCTTCTTGTGTGGCTGTCAAGAAGCCTTTCTAGAATGAACAGCAGTAAAAGGCAAGGTATATCTTCGCAAAAAAAAACATGCTCACTGGACGGTAGACGACTGACGAAAGGTGATCTGGACAGACGAGTCAAGCTTTGAAATTGGCAAGCTGTCCTCACAGCCTAGAGTTTGGCGGAAGATGCTGGAAAGGTTCAACAAAGAATGCCTGGTGCCAACCTTCAAAAGTGGCAGAATTTCTATCATAGTTTGGGAGAGCCATAAATGGTGGAAAGAAGTCGAAACTTGTCTTTATGAAGAAAGGCATGAGGACAAGTGCTGACTTCATAAACCAGGTCTATGAGCCAGTATTACTAGACTTTTACAAAAGTCTAGATAGTCCTATGCTCATGGAAGATGGCGCACCCATCCATAGAGCGAAGATCGCTGCCAAATGGAGGGAGGCAAAGGATATAAACCAGATGTCCTGGCCAGCACAATCGCTGGATTTGAATCCGATTGAAAATCTTTGGAGCATGATGAAGAAGAGTTAATACTGTATGCTCTCATGCTAAAACCCAGCAAGCCATGGAATTAGTTCTGGAGAGTGTTTGGAGTGATTTTCCACCAGAGACCATTAACAGGTTGACTGATTCCATGCCGAAGAGGGACAAGACTGTAATCAAAGCTCGTGGTGAACCCACCAAATATTAGACAAATAAAAAAATCCAAAACTTGCTTTACAACTCTCATTTTTTTCGATATTCTAATATAACTGACCTTTCGTCACCATTTGTGCTATCTTATAACTGTAACAAAGCTACAAAAGGGCCACTTTCTTTACTGTTTGGTCTTTAATAGCATTAAAAAAATAACTGACTTTTAAAAAATGGGCTACTATCTTTTGGAGGACACTGTACAAAGAATCATTACTTGACCTTAATCGTTGCTTTTCTTTATTATAATTTAATGACACATTTCCTTCATTTTCTTATATAAAACCAAGATTTATTTCATTAGAAGACATGATTACATAAGCAACTTGAAGGGATAGCCTCCGTTTTTGATCTTGAACAGAGCCAATAATATACTAAAGATAAATACAAAGCATCCGATCCATAAAAAGACTGCAAATCTTTGTCGACTCTTTTCTTCAAAATGAGGTACCATCTTGATTAATGCAAGCACGGACAATCCAAGAGACCCATCTACAACCATAATTAATCCCTGTCCTGTTATTAAGGCCATTACTTACATATACTGGCAACTATCTGTGATTCAATACCAAGTTGTGATGAAAAACTAGCAAAAAAGTTAAATAGCCTGCAATCATATCCACACATTTATGATTTTACCCCTGAGCGATGTAATTGATTTGTCCACTTTGAGTTGGAATAACATAAGCTGGTGCACGAATACGGTTCCACATATAGCCAGATGTCATTATCAATACGGTCAAGATGGAGACAGCAGTCCAAGTTGTCTTGTGATAGACGATAAATCCAAAATTACGATATATCAACTTGAGAATGGCTGCTGCTCCGATCGCAAGGAATAATTGACCACCAAATTTGACATAGTTGAAAGGTCTCTTCACTTTTACTTTGAATCCAGTTTGTTGACTCAAAAAGTCAGCAAAGGTCTCTGCAGCAAAACCACTAATATATTATCAACATATCATTCCTATCATTAAAGGGGTATCCACTTACTTTCTGGTAAGATCATACTTGATAAACTCTTTTGATTCTCCAGCCTTTTGAGGTGGAAAGTAAAAGACATTGGGTGCAGATACAAGTTGAAGCTATGACCAAAAAAAAAAAAGAGTGAGTTTATTTACTTACGATGATATAGGACGTACCTTTTGGTAAATAGCCTGTCCGTCAGCAAAGTCAAGGTGTCCAAAAAAGAGGTCCTTATTATGCTTGCTACTTTGGATGCTTTTGGCGACAAGGCTGAACTCGGGGTCAAATTCACTATAATAAATTTATAAGCATGACGCGCGTCTCATTATGCTACATGTTAAAGCATATTACCGGCATGGATGACAGTTGAATTGAGGGCTAAGGGCAGTCAATAACACGACCATGCTATAATTACGTTTTCCTTCAGTGAAGCGATCATAGGTATTAGAATTTAGCTTGATAATGCCCTCTTGGTTGATAAGAGATGTAAGCTTATCCTTTTTAGGGTCTGCCTGTGCTAAAGTCAAGCTGATATAAATAACGAGTGCGCAAAAGAGCGGAATGACTCGCTTCATGATGAACAAGGTGCAAACTAAAAAGAAGAAAGTGCTATTACTGAGTTTTGAATAAATTAATTTATGAAGAAACAATTTGTAGATGAATATTACTTGAAGAAATAATCAGAGAGGAAAGATACAATTTATGGTTATGCCACACTAAAGATAGCATAGATTGATGATGAGTTGGAAGAAATAAAAGACACAGCCTCGTCAAATTGATACTTAAAGGCTTTCAAGTAGCTCAAATAAAGTACAAAAGCATACTCAGTTCTTGATCAACTATATTGATTCAAATACTGCATCAACTGCGAATCAATACCACGACGAGCTATGTAAAGCTTTCTCCAGGCTTAAAAAGCAACAGTCAATGCAGTTTATAAGCATATGAGAACAAAATGTAATTATCTTTGAAGAGAGCTGAGATTTCTTTGTGAAGAACGAGGTTTGATATGACAATTCGAAAAAGAAGATTATATATTGAAAAAATACAAAGAGAGTCATGCTGATTACCAGAAGAATTGTGTTTTAATAGAAGAAGCCGATTTCAGTCTGTACATCATGTGAAACCGAGGCTGGATCTCTAAAAAATAAATCTACCAAGGTTAAGGCCCCAGCTCAAAAGGGGGTACAAGTATTGCTGGTACTATCGACATAAGCAAGAGAAATTCGGGTGTATATAAGAAAAGAAAAGTTCCCCGGAACATCCAAGTTTGTAATAGCAGGAAAAAAAAAACCAATACAGATCATATTCTTATCTTCTTGAAGAGTATGTTAGATGTAATAGATAAAGGAGGAATGAAAGGAAATTTTATAGAGATGAACAACGTAAGTAAATTGCGATGAGCTTCTAATATCAAACACGCGTTGTAAATCTTTTTTCTTAATAAGCTAATACTGTAAACATATACAATGACTTGTCTAATGACTTTTTTCTTTGTAGCTTCTGCAAAAACGGAATTGCTGATATTCAAAAATAATCCATGCATTTATTATAGACAATGGTTTTCATTTAAACATCGATCCCAGAAGGATTTTGTATGTCTTATCAAGTGACCTTATTGAGCTCAATTGGACAGTGTTTAGTTTTTATTCCTTTTCCAACGATTCAAGTGGAGTAGATAGCAGTTTCTGTGCAAGTTCTTTCTCAAGAGCCTTTTCATATTCTAGTAGCGCTTGGTTCTCTTCATCATGATATCCATAATAGTTGGCGTCTATGTCACGGTTGATCTCTGTTATTGATCTATTAACAGGCTCTGCAACCTCTTGTTCAAAGAGTTCTCTCACTCCTGGTAAATCTCTTGCACGACCAAAGTATCTATACACAGAATATATAAGCATACAACAAAGATATACACGTGTATAGTTTATGTTTACCTGTATCCTCTAATGCCTGGTGCTTCTCTACCTTCATAACTAAACATCCTTGGACCTGATCTCTAAAAGATTATGAGTGTTGTTAATCACATATACGTGTCATATTTACTGTATAGTCTGGACCACCCAGTTCGACAATTCTCTTTTCCCAATGATATTTTTGACCCATCAGTTTGTTGATTTCATCGTTCAAATCGCGCACTTGATAATCAGATAAACTGACTGACAAAAGAATAATGATATTAGGTTGATCATGACAATGAGATGGCACATGCTTCTTTTTTTACCATCTTGAATTTTAGCTATTTTTCGAGATATTTCACTCAAAAGATCTCTTCTCCACATTTCAGCTTCTGTTATCGAGGTAACTGAACCTGCAAATCCTGGTCTACGTTGTCTTGTTTTTGCTAATCCTAACTGTGCTGCTTGTGCTTCACGGAATCTGTAAAGCATAGATTGTGCCTTTTCTTCATTACGAGCCTTTGGTCATGTCAGTCTTGTCTTTTTCTTATTGACTTGATTCTTACCATTTTTGTTGCTTGTTTATTTTTTTATTGTCTGAAAAGCTATTAAAATAAAAAAAAAAAATATCAGAGAAACTAAGGTGACTGGCTGTGTTGATATGAATGTCATGACAAAATATAGAATAGTTCTCCAACTTGGTTTAGAGACCATATTATCAAATGTACACATAAGCACTCATGTGTGTGTACTACGTTCATAAACCTCATTTTGTGTGAAATAAAAAGAAAATCAGCTCAAGATCAATCAATGTCATAATAGCAAACACATTATAAACCATCATCTCCCATTCTTGCTCTCCCTCTCATACACACACACACACATATATACTCTCTTTTTAATAAAAATAGTTGCATCAATATAAACCTGTTTCTTTACACAAAATACAGCACTTGTAACAAAAAGCATTTATTGTAAATTAATCATGGATTTAGTTGGCCTTGGGAGGGACAATGAATTGCTACATTAGATTCATTAGAAAACAATTCTTGCCTTGTATTTATATATAACACTTACTTGTTCTTTAGCAACACCATTTTCCCACTTGGCGAATTTGAGGTTGTTTTGGTTACGACGGAGAGCAATGGCACGGGGCTCATCCTTTAAGGCATTACGGACAGCACGAGCACAAATGTTGGCGTATTGAAGATAGCTAATTGGAACATGAGTTTACTGACATGAGACTACATTTATATATATTTTGACATACGTAATACCAGCAGCTTTCCAGGCAGACATTCTTGTTATTTCTTGTAGGAAGAAAAGATTTTTTTATTACTGGGTTATCCACCCCCTCTCTCATCCACCCCCAAAAGAGAGCCTTTTCAGCGGAGAATGAATGTATTTATGACGTTCTTTTTAGCACTGTAAACTGGACACACACATCATGTTTATGATTTATGAAATATTCACTTAAGCGTGTTTTTTGATTTTATTAAACAGCTATTTTTTGTTGTAAATAATATGAATGACCTTTACAATGAGTTGAAAGAGAAAAAATTAAGCTTCAGAAGGACATTCGCGTGCCTATGGATAATAATGAATATCTGTTTTCTCTAAACCCACAATATGAACTTACAATATGACCGGTTTGTTGACACTTGTAACAAGTCTTTGCTTGAGTAGGTTGATCACAATCTCTAGAGATGTGACCAGAGTTACCACAGTTGTAACACTTGGGACCTTGACCCATTGAACAGCTATGATACGTTAGATCTATATGTGTGTGTATACTCTTTATTATACTTACTCGCGACTGATGTGACCAGCTTGACCACACTTGTAGCAAGATCTACCACTGGATCCGTAACCACGGCTACCACCATAGCCACTGCTAGCTTCAGGACAATCACGAGACATATGGCCAGTTTGATTACAGTTGTAACAAGTAGGACCACTTTCATAGAAGTTAGGGCATTCACGAGACTACGACAAGCAATGAGTATATACACGTCAATTAGATTTTCCGTAGTTCTTTACCAAGTGACCGGATTGATTACACTTGAAGCAGAGTTTTTCCGCACGAGGCTCAGGACTGTGTACATATAATTTATCAGTAACTCATTATACACATAAACATGCAAACACATACCAATCCTTGGACATATGACCTTCTTGTTGACAGTTATAACTAAATACGCACAATGGTAAGTCTATATTCCCTCACACTCCCCTTTTCCCTCAATTTTTACCAAACGGATTCAGACTTTTGGCAATCTCTAGCCTGATGACCGGCTATTATAAAAAAAACATAAAGTATAAGCAACACTGTTCATATATCACCTCTTTCTTCTACTCCTTTTATTTCTTTATTATTTTTTATACAATAAAAATAACAAGTAAACGAAATTAGGAGTAGATTAACAAATCCACACAAACAAACAAAAAAAGAATAAGATCTGTGTGAATTTGCTATGCAAAGAAAGAAAGAAAAAAAGATAGATGTATAAACTAGTGTTCTATAGAGCGACTATATAGAATGATAGATATATCACACATAATAATCACTAATGGAGACAATACATATCTCTTTTGTAGAATACACATCTCTGTTTCCTTTTTTTCTTTTCTTTGTTATTAAAATTGGAATTTTTACTTGCGTTCACCACATTTGTAACAAGTTCTACCACCAAAAGACATTTTTTATAATTGAATAAAAGAGAAAGAAAGAAAGAGTTAAAAAAAGAGGACAACTTTTCCTCTTTTTATCTTTCGGGGGGCATAAAAGTGGGGATCAAATAAGCAGATGGAAAAAAATTTTTTTCTTTGCTTATCCAATCAAAAAACATGAATGCAAAGCTACTTTATTCATTACACAATTATCTTTTACATATAGAACAACAACAGCCCAGCTGTTTGTTAAATATATTTTTTTAATTCTTTACTTCAAGTCTCTTTACTGGGTATTTCTTTGCCAAGTATCTATGAACAGGTCCAATCACAATTATTTTCTCATAAGCCAAAGCTGCCAAACAATTGCCAATACAGAGAGCCCATAGCTTCCATCGAAAGTCCCAAGGCATGACATTATGTCCTAACGGTGTATTATAGGGTTCAATATAGACTGGTGGCACGGTATAATTCATTTGTTCAAGCACTTCACTTGTTCCACAGTTGAAACGGAATAAGCATCCGAAACGATTAGGATCAGCCAATAACCAATAAGAAACAATGGCAATGTAAAGGAGCCAAAGGAAGACAAGCGCATAGTTGCGATAGAAACTCTTTCGGAACTTGTAACCAAAATTGAACACAGCTGCATTATTGATAAATTGGAACAAACAGACAAGCGCAAGCACTTCAGCTTCATAGTTGTCTGCTAATAACCACCATTTGGAAATATCTACAGCGGATGAATCAAATTCGTGGCATCGGAACCAGGGCTGCTTGAAGAGCATCACAAACGCTCCTATCAGGAATAACCAATTGATGGCGACAAGCCCCAAACCGGATGCAAGTGTCTGTGGACCCAACAGTTGCGCAGTAGGACGCTGATCCTCGAGTCGTTTAGCAGCATGTGATTGAGACACAGCCCAGGTGAGCAAGACGGTAATGAGGACATCGATGGCAATCCAGACATTTTGCGACATGGTAATAGAAAAGTAAAAAGTGTATATCTTTAGCATCATCATCACTTGGCCGTACATAACCAAGTACTTGTAATTTGTAATGGATGTAGCAAGAGCACCACGACCCTGACGAATCAATTCGACACAAGAGCGTACACTGCGAATACTTGTACTAAACGGAGATACAATTGAGGCTTCAGCATCTGACATGGCAATACCAACATGAGCAGCACGAAGAGCACCACAGTCATTACCGCCATCACCCGTCATGGCAGTTATACCACGCTCCATATGAAGTTGGATACACTTGACTTTACCTGAGGGCGTCATACGAGCGAATACACGAGTGTCCAAGAGATATTTTCTCATCTTGCCATGATCACAAAGCCAATCGAATGCTTTACCAGTTACGGCCAGTTCAACTGGTGTATGATCTTGATTCAAGAGCGCCTCATCCACATTGACGTCCGGAAAGAGCTCAGGTTCATTCACATCAGACCAAACAATGCGGTTCTTGCTTTTATCTAAATCTCCCAGCAAGATACGAGCACCTTGTTGAACCATACCACATTGTCGAGCGATATAGACTCCTGTAAGCGCAGTATCACCCGTGATCATCACTGTTCTTGTCGCACCACGTTTCAATTCGGCAATATTCTCTGTCGTATCCTCCTTGAGAAGATTCTTAAAGATGATCAGTCCTGCAAAATGAATATCTTGTTCCATCTGATCACGATTCCAGTTTTTGAATGCTGAAATACCACCAATCTGTTCAAGATCGATTTCACGATGGGCGAGGGCAAGCACATAGCATCCTTGACGAGCCAGATCAGCTGTGGCAGCATCATAATCTACAGGCATGGAATCGGGGTGGCACAAGTCTTTGATCTTTTCATAAGCTCCCTTCACAAAGATATGAACCTTGTTTGTGTGCGTGTCAAGTACGGCAACAGACATGGACATCCTGGCATGAACAAATTCAAATCGCTTCAATACGTGCACTGGGGCACCTATTTCACCGGGTGTTTGCATAGGAGGTGTTAAGGTATCAACATAGTCTTCATTTTCAGGCTCATCGCTCAATTTCCATTTTGAGGATCGGAACATCTCAATATCAACAGGATTACCTATTATTTTTGTTGTGAGTGATATACAACTATATATATACACATTCTTTCATATACCAATGAATTGTCCGTTGAGAATAGTAACAGCATGACAAGAGGCAAGACCAATTTGCATCAAACGAGGGATATCTTGTACTTTTGCAATATGTCTATCAAATTCAGGCTTTACACCATCTTGTCTCTGCTTCACAATATTGTTTACATCCTTAATGGGCTTAGCACCATAGAATTCAAGCCCTTCCTTTGTCAAGGTGCCTGTCTTGTCAAAGCAAAAGATTTGTACTATAGTAAAAAAAAAATGAGTCCCTTGAAATTGGTATATGTTTTGTTTTTGTTTACCTTTTCCAGCCATGAGAATACGAGGAAGGTCAACACAAAAGATTTGCTTTTTACGTAAACGTCCTGCAGCAACCGATTGACCGACGACAAGAGCAGCAGGAAGCAATGGAGAGACAAGCTGACAGATAGCAAACATGGCATAGAACCAAGCACTGGTTCCCTTTGTGTATAGCCAAATAGCCAGACCAAGACAGATAAGGCCACAACAAAGCAAGATGAGAAAGACAACCTTGATCTGTTCATCAAAGATGAATGACACACGTGTAGGAAAGAGAATTTTCTTGACCAGTTCGCCCTTATCCGTAGCTGTGCCAGTACCTGTGACGAGCGCCATGACTGGTTTGTCAGGCTCAGTTCGCTGAGCTTGAGAGATGGTAGTGCCTGCGTAGATGGTAGACGTTTTACCTGCACCCATTTTGTCATATGCTGTCGGATCATCTTTTCGAAGTGGAAATTTGCGGATAGGTAAAGGTTCGCCGGTCAAAGAGCTTTCATCTGCAACAATATTACCACTCAAGATCACAGCATCGCATGCAGCCGTCTTTCCCTCAGATACCTCAAAGACGTCACCAGGAACGAGTGCAGATGTAGATGCATGTATCCACTGACCATCGCGAAGAATCTTGACTTCATCTGTGAATTCAGCCATCTTTTTGATACGAAGTTCTGACTTGAGACGCACAGTCACCTTGACCATAGCCGAAATGAGAATAACAGCCGTATCAGCAATGCCTACCTGCCAATAAGCAAAATAATAAAACAGCCAAAGTGCAGTGAATTGGTAGATGTAAAAGAAGGAAGAAAATTCTCGGAGAATAGCCATGGGTATGTTGGGAACATAGACCTCAATAAAGTTGGGACCCACCATCTCTTCACGTTCGAGAGCTACTGCAGAACTCAAACCATTGTCCAGTTTGGCAAGGTCGGCATTGGTTTCTCCCAAGTCATAGTGATGTGGTTTGAACAGTTGAATCTTGGGATGATAGACATAGCGAGTACATTGGTAGACAAAGTATTTAGTTCCATTTTCAGTCTTCTTTAAAGGAGCTGTAGCCACAACGACGTCTAGGCCAGACACTTTCTTGGCCATCTTTTCGAGGTATCTTACAAAGCGTACGATAGAATCTTCAGCCTCCAAGAAGATGACGGATGCCTCCTTTCGTTCGATCTGGATGTACTGACCTTCGTCATAGGTGCACTGGATTCGAAAAAAGTTTGCAAGCCGAGATTTGAAGATGGTAAGACAGGCAAACCAGAGAAAAAATACGTACCACATGCCTATGAAAGTACTTGATTGAACCACAGCAACTCCTCGAAAGAAGTAGTAGTCTTGATAGTAATCGTATACGATCAGGACCATGTATGCAACCATGCCAATTGTCTGTAGAATGTACAAAGTAGAAACAATCAATCCAAAGAAATCACGTTTGTAAGCTTTGATGACCATCTCTTCTTGATCTTCCTCTGTACTCTTACTGCTTATTGAGCCACTGTCAACAGTAGGCGGCTTCTTTTCAGAGTTCACTTTGAGAGTCTCTTTGATGTCCATGTAGACATCTCGTTTGGACTCGATCACCTTGTGGTAGTTGGACTTTATCAGCTTTTCTCTAAAGCTCTTATAGAGAGCCCATGTGCCAAGGAAAAATACACAGGAACCGTAAAAGACATAGAGAGCAATGAAGACGGGTTCAGTGTAGGTAAGGTTTCCGTAATCTGGTGTAGGACAAGTACCCCACATTATCGTATTGGGATTAAGGTTCCAAGAGGAAACATTTGAAAGGCCGAGATGACTAGCGCAAACTGTACTTGCTTGTTCTACCTTATTGGAAGAGTTGAAGTTGTCAATGTTTACACGAAACTTGTCCAAACATTGGTAAACAGGACCATTCTCAAGAGGAGGTGCCCCTGGACAGGCACATTTTGATATCAGATTAGATGGACAAGACTCACGACAGATAGAGTCAACACAATAGGTTTGACCGGGAGGACATGAAGGACGGACGGGAGGAGGACACATGGAAATATCTCGGACACATAGGACGGGGCAGGGGTATGCATTATATGTTGATAAAGGACACTTGCTGCCGTCAACGTTCCAGCCGTTCACTGCGATTGGGTTAAAATAGATAAATATAAAAACAAGGGCATTTATTTACCTGTATTCCAGGCAGGTGTTGCCTGAACCACACAGACAAATAAGAGTACTGTCAAGTACAACAGACAGTTGTATTTCATTTTTAAGTAATAATTCATATAAATTGTCTAAACAAGACAAAGCAGTGTATATATGTCAAAACTGACAAAGCTTGTTTGAAAAAAAAAAAAAAAAAGTTCTTTTCTAAAAGCTCAACGGAACAAGGTTGCTTTTATATTTTCCTACTGAGCTTTTGATTCATCTGCACTTGAAGCTGAGTTCTTGAAAAATAAATAAGCTAAAATCAATGACAGATCAGGGGTAACAAAAGATCAGAAATGACACCAAGCTTTCACTTTATTGTTTTAATTAAAAGGCCGACTGTCATTAAATCTACTGTTTTATTGTAACAATCATAGTTTAGATAACATAAAGAGACATGTATTAACGGTTTTAATGACTACAAAGATTACCTGCTACTGCCTACCCTTTCTTTTTTTTTTCTTTTTCCTATTGTTTTTTCAATGCCAAATTATATTCAGAGTCGGGTACTCATTTTTTACTTTGCAGAATTCCATTGTAAAGTGGTTACAGAATTTAGCGGAACAGAATTCATTGACGTAATAAGTCCTACAAAGGCATCAAGGTTAACATTCACATCAATAGTTTAACCTGAACAAAGACAGTTTGTTTTACCGTAAAGAAACAGTCAAGTCGCTCAGAAACAAAAAGATAAATCATTCATGATAAATATAAAGGTAATATGTCCCTCTCTCTCTCTCTTTTTATAACTTTCTCAGGTTCATGCTGCCAGCTTTGTGCACAGCCCCTTCCTTCCCTCCTTTTTCTTTACTGATGATTGTATAACTGTTACATGTGCGAATATCCTATCAAACATTTGCCAGCAGTCTCAGCATGTCCTGTCCTTTTCTTGATATGATCCTCGAAAAAAAATAGACTCATTCATACACCATATCATTCTATTGATCTTTCTAATTGTTCTTTTAGTACTAAATATTGAAAGCGAAACATATAAAATTGACTATACCAAATTTAGTCTAGAGAAAAACTAAGGTCGTTCGGGGCTTATACGAACACTTCGTTTTTATATAAGCATATATTTATATATGGAAAGCTTATTTAAGAGCCGAACACACACACTCACCCACCCTTTGCTACATCTGAAATAGTATTTGCTCGGACTTATTTGGCGTTATATCAAACCAAAAGTCTCACACACTATAATTTCTCTTTTATTCTTTTCCTTTCTCAGCTTGTTTCCTCTGACGGATTTTTTTTTTTTCAAAGGAACCGTGTCGCACATGAGTGGTACCCGTGTTTCCCCATCTTTTACTGTAGGGATAATTGCGTCTCATTATGGCAGTCATCTGAATGAGAATTAAAGTCGTGACTTTAGTTGCTTGTATCATGAGCTCTCTCTAAGAATTAAACTTTGATTCTTATAGCTGATCAAGATCCTGGATCGATCTCAAGCTAGTATGGAGAAAAGAGGTCACATTCTTGAAGGGTACATACTCTGCAATATCTTTAGTATTAGACAAGTTGAATACTAGTCATTCCTTTGGTAGTGATATATATTTGATTTATTGTTACAGTGTATTACGCTCAAATCAGATACAAACATAAGGTTTTTCACTAAGAACTTAAAAGCCTTTTACAGTATTTCCACTTCAGCTTCGATCAAAGCGGTAACTAAATCCGACCAATAAAAAATAAATTTCGACCAAATGAACTTGCTTATTTCGTCCATTTATGTACCTTTATTTCGACTAAATTAGAAAGAACTTTTCGACTAAAAATGAGTTCGATCAAGCTGCAATGAGTTTTTAACTGAAAGCCCCTTTCTATGAGTGAATCTAAGCAAAGTCTACAACTTTAATGATCAAATCAAATTTCAAATGTATGAAGTGTTCAGTACGGAAGTCTCAAACCAAGTTCAAGAGCCACAATTTAAGTGACACCTGAGGATTGCCAAAGCTGGATTAGACATTCCGAATCCTTCTTTGAACATTATTTAAATAAAGAAGAGCTTTTTTAATTCGATCATGCGGTTAAAAACTCATTGCAGCTTGATCGAACTCATTTTTAGTCGAAAAGTTCTTTCTAATTTAGTCGAAATAAAGGTACACAAATGGACGAAATAAGCAAGTTCATTTGGTCGAAATTTATTTTTTATTGGTCGAATTTAATTACCGCTTTGATCGAAGCTGAAGTGGAAATACTGTATGTCCCCTCAGTTGTTGAAGTCACAGAAGCATCACAGAAACAGGTCAAGCATATATTTTTTTTATCTGTTTCTCTCTTTTCTTGTAATTATGGCGCACGATGACAATAGAATGGCAGAATCCAGCATAGATTTGCAAATAAGTGAAAAGATCTCTAATACAGAAAATGATCAAAGTAAATGCTTAATTTGTTTTTTTGTGAGATTGAAAGACTAAAAACACAATAAAGATACTATTTTGCATCCTCCGCCTTCCTTTGCAGAATCAGAGTTTTACCAGATCAAGATGAGACAACTAAAAAAGAGACGCGGATATGCATTAAAGGGGACAAACATACCTTCTCGTTATCCCAACTTAAGTAATCTTTGGGAGTTTGCTGGGTAAGAAAATATAAGCAAATCCTAATCTGTTACTAATACACCTAAAGTTGGGGAAGCACATATTATGTAGAAATAGAACCATCTGATATAGAGCGATATGAGAGGGAGTCCAAAAGAAAGACAGCTATAGGTCAATGGAGAGCTACATCCATTGCTGGTAACGATCTGATTGCCTCGGTGCTATACTCAATTGGACCGTGCGCTGTTCAGTCGGGGAAATATGCGCCTATTTCTATGCTACTGGTCGCCTTATTGATGTATCCAATGAAGCGTATTATTACAGAAGTTGCCACAGCAATGCCTTTAAATGGAGGAACATATAATGCACTGTTAAACACCACTTCAAAGGCAGCTGCCGCCGTTGCTGCCTGTCTATCTATATTAGATTATCTAGCAACATGTGTTGTATCTGCATCTACAGCTTCAGCTTATTTAGCAGCAGAAGTTGAACTACCTGCCAAGCTAACACCTTTTATCATTACTATTATCATCTTGATTGTTTTTTCATTAATTTGCATCCTGGGTCTAAGAGAATCATCAACCTTGACTCTATCCATCTTCACACTCCATTTGATCACTCTTGCTGCTGTTATGGTCACTAGTGTTATTGCCTGGGCCAGACATGGTAGTCAGACACTCGTAGACAACTGGTATAATACGCCCGATCCGCCTGGATCCAATCCTGTCTTATTGATCTTGAAAGGCGCTTGTATAGGTCTATTAGGCGTTACTGGCTTTGAGGTAAACATGGGTGACAACAGATAATGAAATGCTAACATGGTTTAGTCTGCAGAAAATTACATTGAAGACTTAAAACCAAACACGTTTCCTAAAGTCATGAATAACATGTTTGGTTTTCTATTTATTATCAATGCACCATTGACACTGCTGACAACAGCACTTGTACCAATCAATGTCATTCAAGCAAACGCTGCTAACGTCGTATCCATTCTTGGACAGTACGCAACAGGTGGAAGTCGATGGTTACGAATGTGGATCATGATAGATGCTGTTATTGTTCTCTGTGCGGGTGTACTGACAGGTCTTATTGGAGCTGTTGGCTTAGTGCAAAGGCTGGCCAATGATGGGATTTTACCTAAATTCTTTTTAATCCGAAACCGGATGACAGGGTCCTATCAGTACATTGTCTTGGCATTCTTGATTTTGAGTATCACTCTGTATGCCATTGTTGGAGGAGACACAAGTTCACTATCTGGTGTCTTTGCTGTAGCATTCCTTGGCAGCTTATCTACGTTTGCGGTGGCTAATATACTGATAAAGTATAAACGTGATCGATTGCCACGCCCAGTCAAGGTCTCACTAGGCGTGTCAGTACTTGTGTTCTTGGTGCTACTGACTGGTCTTGTTGGCAACATTATTATTGATCCCTATATTGCAGAGTATTTTATCATCTATTTTGTAGTTGTCTTGACAGTCGTATTGACCATGTTGAAACGATGCTGGCTATGGAAGCTTTGTTACTGGCTATTTGATCAAATGGACTTGCAGCATAAATATCCTCACCTGTCAGAAAGAATAGAGAATTATATACAAAATCGCATCAAGGATATCAGAAAGAATCCCATTGTATTTTTTTTGAATACGGATGAACCACATGTGATGAACAAGGCTATACAATACATCAAAAAGAACGAACATACAGGACAAATCAAGTTTGTTTATCTGTATGAACATTTGGATGATATTCCTGAGGAAATAGAAGTGAATCATAGAATGCTGGATGAAGTATACCCAAAGATTCAAATCGATCTTGTAACAATAGCTTATATAAAGACCAATAGAAACAATACTAAGCCTCTTTTTAGGTTTTCATCCAAGGAAAATTCAACCCTGCTACTGTTGATGCTATCTCGAGACAGCTGGATATACCAAAGGCACAGATGTTTATGGCTTGTCCTGGACCAAACTTGACACATTCATTTGGAGAATTTGGAGGAATGAGGATTATAATGCTTTAATAAAAGTTTATATATCATTATAGAAGCATGTCTCAACCATCATCAATATAATGCACACCCAACCAAGTCATTTCTCATCACAAATGATAAATAGGTTGGATAAGAAAGATACCTTGCACATGTATGAAATGCTAAAAAAAAATAAAGTTGGAATTTATTTGTGAACAAAACTTTAGTTGATCTTTAAGAGTTCGACTTCAAAGACCAAAGTGGAGTTAGGAGGAATGACAGGAGGGAAACCACGAGCACCATAGGCGTAATCGGGAGTACAGATTAACTTGGCCTTTTGACCGAGAGATAATTGAGGAACACCTTCATCCCAACCTTTGATAACACGACCAACACCAATCTTTGTAACGAAAGGCTGATTACGGTCACGAGAAGAGTCAAATTTGTTACCGTTCAAGAGAGTACCAACATAGTGCATGGTGACAGTATCACCAGCCTTGGGGAAGTTGACTTTGTCGCCTTCTTGAATAGTTTCGATACTGTTTAAAATAAGAATATATGCTTGGCCATCACAAACAAACTTACGTAACACCCATTTTTTAAACTTTTGTGTAAAGAAAGAAAAAAAAAAAAAACTCAAACGATACGCGGCCATAAGATTTTATAGGTCTAAAAGAATAAATGGTTGTCATTGGTCAATATTGGTTACATCACTTTAAGTTTTTAAAACTCAGTTTTTTTGCAGAGAAAATATCAAGTGTGAATAAAGCCCCTAAACTGTTTGAGATGTTTTATAAGCATCAATATTAAGCCAACTGAATACACACGAAAAAAGAGAGAAAGAGAAGAAAAGAATGTATACTTGTATTTTATTTGCTATTATTACATAAATATCACTCATGGAGCGTTCATAGTCTTGTTTTATATTTAACCTTGATTTATAAAAAAAACAAGTCACGTCGTTGACTTTGCTTTTGCATAAACAAGATTCTTTATATAATTGTATCTTTAAGATATTATATTGTCATTGATATTATGTGGACAGCCTGGTAATTGACACCATAGGAAATACTTAAACATTTACAAGATAAATGATACAAAAATATCAAAGGAAAATTCATAATTAATGAACATGGGCTTATAAATAATTGCCAAACTGGGTCAAAAGAAAGATGGAAGCTGCCAATGATATGTCTATAAACAAGATGTAGGTGCTATGGAAACAAATTGAAACCGGTCCTGGCAACAAAGGGCCATGGTAAAATCCACATTCTTTTTTCGTTCAATATATTCAGTCATGTTCATTAAATATAATACATTCGTATATGTGCATATTCATATCCCTGTAAACAAAAAATCTACAGGTCAATTGTGTACAACTTGACGATTCTCCCAGAAAGATATTGTTTATTATTCTTCTATACTATTAATAATTCAATAAACGAGCATGGCACATTCGTTATTTCAAATACAAAAGCAAACTGCATACATTTCTTTCGAGAAATTTCTCGACTTGAGTGAATAAACTGACAGCTTGGACGTAAATTAGGTGTAGCCAATCAGACAACAGATTGATGTAACAAATTTTTACAAAGCCGCAAGTTATATGAGAAGCATCTCCTCTCCTTTCTTTCTCTTTTTCTTCTTATTACGTACGTCTCTAATGCCCAAGTGTACTCGTAAAGGCTGTGGAAAAGAATTTACTGAAGAAGAAAACAAAGACAATGGTAATAAGAAAACTTGACTCTGTATATGTCCTTAGTGACCTTTTCTTGTTAGTCTGTCAATTTCACGAAGGAGCCCCTGTCTTCCATGAAGGTAAATAATAGAAATGGTAAAAAAAAGCAATTAAACTTATCATTATTCAAGGTTTAAAGGGCTGGTCTTGTTGTAAAAAACGTGTATCTGATTTTGATGAATTCCTCCAAATTCCTGGATGTACATTTGGCCGACATTCAACTGAAGCTCCAGTTCAGCCTGCCAAAGAGGAAAAGAAACCAGCTGCAGAAGCGAGTCATGTGACTAAGGATGGAGTTGAAGTATATGGCAAGCAGACGCCTGCTCCTGCTACTCCTGCTGCTCCTGCTGTTTCCTCTCCAGTCGTTCCTCACACACCAGCCGAAGAGAAGAAAGTAGAAGAGATAGTAGAAGAGGATGATGAATCAGTTCCAGTTGCTGAAGGTACCACCTGTAAGAGACGCGGTTGTGGTCATGCATTCAAAGACCAAGAAACATCTCGTGGACCAGAGGCCAAATGTCTTCATCATCCAGGTGCACCCATTTTCCATGAAGGATCCAAGGGTTGGAGCTGTTGTAACCGTAGAGTACTTGATTTTGATGAGTTCTTAAAGATTCCAGGATGTAAAGAAGGAAGACATTTATTTGTGAGCAAGAATAACCAAAGTGGTGAAGAATTGGTTGACTGTCGTACTGACTGGTATCAGACACAAACACATGTCATTTTCAGCATTTTTGCAAAGAATAAGGAAGATACCCAAGTTCACTTTAAAGAAAATTCAATTGATGTGGATATCAAAATGAAGGGCAATAAGCGTTATAAAAAGACTTTTCCCCTATTCCAATCCATTGATACAAGTGCATCTAAATTCACAGCACTTTCTACTAAAGTTGAAATTAACTTGAAAAAGACAAGTGGAATATCATGGGCTGCATTTGAGCCTACAGATGAAGTAAAGACATGGACCACTTTCGGTGTCACAGGAGGTGGAGGCACAGTGGGTGCCAAAGAGGTAATGAATAATAATAATAATAAGAGATAGAGAGACAATATTGACTATGAATATAGATGTATTATAATGCTGATGCACCTTTGAATTATACACGCAAATAAATAAATAAATTATTAGACAATCAACATATTAAAGTGGATTGTTGTAAATTTAGTTATAGACAATTGTGAATAGAGGACATTTGTCTACTGTTTTATTAAAAATAAATTTCATAAAGAGGATAAAATTATGACGTGTATGAAAAAAAATAATTGGCGCATATTAAGAAAAGTATTTACGCAAAGATTAAAAAAGAAATGTGTGCGAAAGGAGACAACATACAAATGAGAGTGATAAGTACCAAAAGGAGAGAGAATATAAAGAATCATACAGTTAGTTATGTAAGAAAATTATTATATATAACTTACCCCGAAGGCATCTAGATGTGTCCTAGTGATAACTAGGACGGAGAAT
>JAMYHX010000534.1:0-28237 GCA_025529335.1 Rhizopus sp. PT2906
ATCGACAGAGCCAAATCCTTTACCTTGGATTCTCCAGAGTTCAGTAGCTGGTCTTCTTTAGCTTGTTCTGCATGGCCGTCGTTGAGGCTATCTATAGGAGGAAGTGAACTTGTTAAAACCTCATCTGGAGGAAGACCGGGTTTCAATTTTAGTTGTTTCATCAAATCGTCTGCTTTACGGCTGTTCACTTTGTGCAGATGATTAAATTGCTCTCCTTTATATACCAGAGAATCTGGATCAACATTACTGTAAAAAACAGATGCGTTCTTAACCATGGTTATAAAGCCAAAAGGAAAAACAAAAAAGAAACTTTATTATAACTAGATGTTCTTTATCTGCATCATGCTTTTAGTTTTTTAAAGCCACCTTGTATGTCGTTACGCATGTACTTTGTTCAAGTAGATGACTTGTTCTCAGAAGTAAATAATAAATTGATGTAACATATATAATAAAGAAAGACAGTGAACAAAAAAAATGGGAAAAACATTCAATTATGTAAAAGAAAGGAGACAACGGTCCGAACAGTTCGTTTTCTTTTAAGGGCTCCACAGATTCAATCCCAGTTAATAGATGAGGACAAACGTCTGCTGCTCATCATCTGATAAATACAGCCAAATACTGTTTTTTGAATATGGGTTTGCATCGAAATAAAGATAAAAATAATTCTCCGTCGAATGAATTCTCGGGAGATTTTTATGAGACGGTCGAATAGAGCCAACAAGGAAGGATATATGCTGCTTTAGAGTGAGCATGTAGATCATTCTTGCATCGCGTCAAAGAATATGTCTTCTTCTTGTTCATCCATATCGACATATATTCGTTCTTCTTGCGTTGATGTTGATGAACCTGTTGATAATAATATCTATGTGAAATTGAAGCATGACATATGTTCTTGTCGATAGTGGTTTTCAAAAGTCGAGGAATTTGTTCAATTTCCAAGAGTAACGATGTCTTCCTTTGGAACACTACGACGTAGGGCTAATGAGGATGCAATGGATCTGACGCTTACATTTTGCTCTTCAGTAGGAATTCTAATCATGTGGAGAAGCCATGTAGAGATTGTCGATGTGGCTAAAAGCTCTTGTGGACACCTTGAATTTACAAAAAGAGAAGAACGTGTAGGAACGCGAGATAATGAGGGATGGTCACTAAGAGCGATTAATGCTCTAACAGGACAAAGAGAACGGTCTTGGTTCGGAAAGATTATAAAAGGTTTGATAATACGGCGATGATCACGAGTTTCTTTTGGGGAAACCACTTGAAACGTCAGTTTTCAACTGACGTTGATATCCGCCGACTGCAAATCGATACGATGGATGTCGGAAGGTCGAAAAAAGGCTGCCATCGCTAGGAGAAAGGCTGCTGCATTCTGCAAAAAGGGCAGTGGTGTGGAAGTGGTAGACTGAATCTGTCGTAAATGATTCAATGTTGGGGAAATGCCAATTGTTGGACGATGAATCTGTTTTGGAGGTTCCCTACGGGCAAGCGTATCAAGAAGATTATTTACCAGGTATAGTTCGTTGTTCAATGAGGCTTTATTCTGGTGAAAATCTAGGATGAAAGAGCGGAGCGAGCGCAATGTTGGGGAGGAATAACCAAATTGATAATGCATATCCGAATGAAAATTGACAGTATCCGCAGCTGAAAATTCATTGATACTTACGTGGTGTTGTAAGATCTGGAGTCCAGTCGTAGTGGGGGCGAACTCCAAAAGCATGCAAGGGAGAATATAATGAACTATCAGTCTCGCTTGGAGATGCTTGACGCTCTTGCACCAATTGCTGACGAAGCGTATTAAAAGATTCTTCAGTTAATTCTGACATAAAGGATGATCTAGATGCGGTTTTGGCCGAGCGAAAAAGAAGATCAAATAATAACCATTGTCATTGTATTCCTTTCATTGTTTTATGGGTTTAAAATTTCGCTATTTTCAATAAAAAGATCACAGCATATATCCTTCCTTGTTGTCTCTATCCGACCGTCTCATAGAATTCATTCGGTGGAGAATAGTTTCTATAAACACAGAGTTTGGCCTGTTGGTACTACAAAAACATCTCAGGAGAGAAATATTATCGTCATTGGTGACGATATTGAATCGTTAATGCATCTACTCATAGACTGGACGCACTGGTGGTGTCTTTCTAGCTCGCTTCCCCTTTTTTATGTTCATGCGGTCATTGAATGTGGTGGCTTTCCCTTTGCTGGTCTGAGGCTAGTAATGACAAATAAGTTGGTTATCTATTCCATTGACTCGTCAATTGTGTTTCTCCCACTACTACTTCCTTTATTGTTTATTACATTTCTCATTGGTCTTGATTTGTCACTGAATTCGATGACGGTAAAAAATATAAAAGCAGCTTCTTTTTGGCACTTCTTCTTCTTCCATATCATTATTTTTGTCTCTCTTCCCCTTTTTCTTTATTTACCATCATGTCTGCTGTCAAGGAAATGAAAACTGTCACTGCTGCTACGACCAGCTCAAAAGTACATCCCCTAGATCAACTCTCTGGCGATGAAATCATTCAAGTCGCTACTATTGCACGTCAAGCCAAACCCGAGATTGACTTTGTATTCAACACGATCACCTTGAAGGAGCCCAAGAAGGAAGTGATGCTCTCTTATCTTGGTTGGGATAACTCTAGACCTCGTGTTACTCAAGTTGAGCGTGAGGCTCTTGTTGTTGCTTTGGAAAAGAAGACCATGAAATGCTTTGAAGGTCTTGTCTCGTTGACTCACGGCAAGCTCAAGTCATGGAAATACATTCCCGACGTTCAGCCTATCTTGACTATGGATGAAATGTTTGAAGTAGAAGAGCTTATCTTGAAAGATGAAAAGGTTCGTCAGGAATGTCTTGAACTTGGCATTACGGATATGTCTTCCGTCTTTGCAGACCCTTGGGCTATTGCTCGTCATGTTGCTCATCCTGGTCGTGAGAAGCGTATGATGCAAGCACTCATGTACATGCGTACATGTGAAGATGACAATCAGTATGCTCATCCTTTGGATTTTGTCCCTATTGTTGGTAAGTCATGCTCTTTTAAAGGAAATGCCAGTATACTGATTATGTTTTATGTAGATGTCGGTAAAATGGAAGTCGTCTCAATTGAACGCATCAAGCCTAGAGACTCCAAGTTCCGTCGCCCTACTATCCCTCGCCAAAATCACAACTTCTTGCCTGAATTTATTGGAGAAGAGAACTTTCGTAAGGACGTCAAACCTATCATCGTTCAACAACCTGAAGGTGTTTCCTTTACTGTGAAGGGTAACGAAATCGATTGGCAAAAGTGGAACATGCGCATCTCCATGAACTATCGTGAAGGTCTTGTGATTCATAATGTCAGTTATCAAGACGGACCTGAGAAGCGTCCTCTCTTCTATCGTATCTCACTTTCTGAAATGGTTGTTCCTTATGCTGACCCTTATTCACCTCACTACCGTAAACATGCATTTGACGTAGGCGAGTATGGTCTTGGTCTCTGTGTGAACTCTCTTGCTGTTGGTTGCGATTGTTTGGGCTCCATTTATTACTTTGATGCTACCTTTAATGATCATGAAGGTAAACCTTTCCATGTGCCTAATGCTATCTGTCTTCATGAAGAAGATCATGGTATTCTCTTCAAGCACACGGACTATAGAAATGGTAGAGCACACACTGTTCGTTCCCGTCGTTTAGTTATTTCTCAAATTGTTACAGGTAAATTGTAATAGAGGTATAAGGTGCTCTGTATCGATAATATATGTCTGTAGTTGCCAACTATGATTATGGTCTTTATTACTACTTTTATCAAGACGGCTCCTTCCAGTATGAAGTCAAAGCAACGGGTGAATTGAACACTCACGTCTTGGCCGAAGACGAAACACCAGGTGACTATGGTGTCATGGTTGCACCTCAAATCAATGCACAACATCATCAGCACTTCTTCACTATGCGTATTGATCCTATGATTGACGGTGTGAATAACTCTATTGCTAAAGTCGATGTTGAACGTCTTCCTTATCCTACCGGCCATCCTCGTAATGAATTCGGTAACGGCTTCAAAGCGGTGACAACTGTCTTGCATGATACAATCGAAGGTCAACAAGATGTATGCTATGAGAAGGCCCGTTTCTGGAAGATTATAAATGAAAACCGTATCCATCCTTATGCCAAGACTCCTGTTGCCTGGAAGCTCTATTCTCACAGTCAAACACCATTCTTTGCTCAAGATGACTCTGTTGTCGGTCAACGTGCTGGATTTGCCAAGAAGGCACTTTGGGTGACACCTTACAATGAAGACCAAATGTTTGCTGGTGGCTTCTACTGTAACCAATCATCCGGTCATGACAATGTTGAAAACTGGGTCAAGCGAGGAGATGATATTCACAACAAGGATATTGTCCTTTGGTTTACCTTTGGCGTCACTCATCTGCCTCGTGCTGAAGATTTTCCTATTATGCCTGTAGAAATGTGTGGTTTCTACATGAAGCCCTGTAACTTCTTTATTGCCAACCCCGGCTTAGACGTTCCTCCCACCAACAAGAAGATCAACCAGTCTGTTCATATTAATCAAGCACAAGAAGGAGGTTGCTGCTCAACTAAACTCTAAGCTACACACTTTACATATTCCCCTTATAATTTTCTTTTTTACACATGTTGCTGGACAATCTCTCACCACTTTATTGTATATTTAAAATAAACAGTTTTAAGATCTAATTAAACAGCAGATAAAATCTTTTTTTTGGTTCCTGGAGAAAGTGAAAAAGAGAGACATTTGAAGGGGGTCTGTGTCAATCACTAAAAAGCAGAATCGGAGCTTGATTCATTCTTTCTTTTCCTGCTATTGCTTATGGACGAAGAAATAGTGCAAAGAATTGCCAATCTAGTCAATGTGTTAGCCTCACAACAACAGAATAATCAGCAGTTAGCTCTCGATATATCAAAACAGATACTAGAAGTCAAGGTAATAACAATAGGTCATCTCGCAAAGGTTTGGTTACATTAAATAAATGTTAGCAAAAAGCTGGAACAGTTAAATGTTTGTCCGAAGGTATGTGTGAATGAAAGGAAGAGAAAAACTCGTCCAGACTAATCCTTGAGTAGATCAACCCAATACCATTCCAAGTTCTGTGCCTCCAGAACAACGAGATGAAGTAATAGATTCCTTAAAGAGTCAACTGACCAAGGCACTATCGGAGCAGGAAGCGATACGACAACAAAATCAGGAGTTAGAAAAGGAACGTGATGCGTTACAAAACTTGGTCAAGGAGTATGAAAATGGACTTGAGACAGTTACGAACAAGCTTCGTGCATATGCAGTCAGTTTTACTATTTTACTCTTTATCTTGAGCTCACATGAGTCTATGATTAGAATGCAGCGGCAGAAGGCGAGATGCGTTTAAGGCGAGAGTTTAATGCACTACTTGAGGCAGAAAAGGTGAATATTACACAAATGAAAGGAGAGGAAGATATGAACACGGTTTATAGGGAACATCAGCTACTTTATTTACTGAAAATATACTACTCCAAATGCAACTCACTCAATTAGCCAAAACGCTAAGAGTAGCTTTTGAGGCAAAATCACTTGATGGCTGTTATGAAGAAAAGATTGCACAATTAGAGCAAGAAAAAAAGAATTTTATGGATGTCTTGGGCATATCTGCGGAAGAATCAGAATCAGATGGGAATCGATCGCCCATTCTGCATATCCCCCGTACAAGCGGTGTAATAGAAGAGTTTTTTGATGAATAAAAAAACATGTCATTGAAGACAAAGAGAGAGAGAGAGAAAGCACGTTTAAACTCCGTATCTTTTTTTTTTTTTTTATTCATTCTTTTCCCTTTTTCTTCTTTTCTTCTTTTCTTTCCCCTACTTTAAAATGTATTGTATGCGTTACTTTGTTCCATTGCTTTTATTACCGTTTCCTGACGCACCGCCTATTTTTGTCATTTTATTTCTAATTTCATTCTTTCTTCATCAAAAACCTTGGTAAGGACGACAGAAAAACGTGTTGACAGACAACAATTTATAGGTTAACTTTATGATTAGCATTTACTGTACAATATTACTCATTGCTTTATTCACTTCAACTTGTTATTGGGGACAAGGAAGATGCTGGGTTGATCTTCATCAATCTCATCTGTTTGATGCTCGTCAAGGTTCGAATGCAACATTTAGTCAAGGAGACGGTTGGTGGAATTGGAAGATCACTTTACCCATTGGACAGTAACAACAACAATAATGTGTGTATTTTTGTAAATTTAATATTAAATAATACCCCCCACACCCCCAGTTTTGACTGTACAAAAAATGCGATATATTTCACATGTAACAAAAATCAAGGGAATACCAGATCACAATTCACTCTTTTTTAATTTCTTTTACTCTTTATTTATTTCTTTAATGAATGATATTTTAACTTCTGCAAGAAGATTGCCACAAAGGGTGATCATAAGGATACTCAAGCGAATGTTTACCTTACCTGCACCAGCTGCTAGACTTATATTGAACGATATCATTAAACCTAAAAAGATACATAAGCAGTGGATATATCGTGTACGACGACGAGAGAATAAGGGATGGTTTGGTTGTTGGATAGGAGACAATTTACATAAGCTGGATCCAGTCAGATTATTAAAGAGAGTTCATGAAGCTGATGTTATTCTCTTTTATGTTCATGGTTTGTATACATTAGAATAGGAAACAGAGGATACTTATTCATGTCTTAGGAGGATCATTTCGATTTGGTAACAGTACGATGTATATGGATACAAATATATCTTGGTTAAAGATGCTAAAAGAGAGGCATGGATTATCAGCCATGATTATGTCTGTGGATTATAGGCAAGCTTAAAAAAGGGGGCGTATCCCTTGCAGCTGAACTGACGCTTGAATTAGGTTGGCTCCTGAACATAAATTTCCAGGGCCAATAGAGGATGTTGTACGTGCATATGAATATCTTATAAGCGAAATAGAGGTTAAACCAGAGAAAATCATTATTGTTGGTGACTCAGCAGGAGCAACTTTGTTGTTAAACATGCTATTGATCACACATGATCCTATCTCGTTTGAAATGACCAAGAACCATCAAGCATTACAAAGACCAGCCGGTATCGTCTTATCCTCCCCGTGTGTCACAGATAAGACAAGTTCAGAGTCATGGAAGTCAAATCAAAAGTATGATTATATCACAGAATATGGGATGAAGGTTATGAAACGAGATTGCTTTGAAGACATGCAAACGACAAAATATCCTATTTTGGATATCACTGCATTACAAACAGAGTTTTCGTCTTTTTTGTCAAGGAAGATGTTATGCTTTGTGGGTCAACTTGAAGTCTTTAGGGATGATACATTGACGTTTGTAAACAAATTACAACAAGATAACATTGACTGTCAAGTAGTTATGGAACAATGCGTGCATGACTGGTTTTGTGTACGAGAAGTGGTCAAGAATAAGAGTATCTTACGAAATGCGGATGAAATCTTTGCTGACTATTGCTTTCAAACCATTCAAAGGCGCGTTGACAATAAAAGAGACATTATGGACAATGATAGTCATACTATTGCAAGTATTTCCAGCATTGGTTGTATCGACAGTGACTACAGCAGCATACTACATCGATATGAATCATCTTCCTTTACAGAGGATGATGATGATGCGCTAGTTTATTCCATCATCAACTTTAGACTAAGTAAAACAAGTTTAAATGAACAAGATGACCGACCATCTTCCCAATGTTCCTCAGACATTGTATTTTTATAATAAATCTCATCACAATAAACCGTGGCTTGTATCATTACCATCACATGTAAACAATGTATAGTTTCAACTTTTGTATACAACAAAGGCTAAACGGAGATAGTGGTAGAAAAGAATGATCAAAGAGGAGCTCATAGTAACTTTATCTTCTTTGGTAAATTTACAGATTGACCATAAAAGAAGAAAGAAAAAGAATGCAGAGGAGCGTTGGGTCTCTTAATTAAAACGTTATTATGCTCTTTCTTCAGGTGAGCAATATTTGTCATACTTACAAGATGAATATTTGCCTGTATGCTCTAAAGATATTTCATAAACTAAACAATGCTTCTAGTTTACATTCAATCTTGAATATGATGTATAGCGTCCTCTCATACACTGGTATATCTTACTCATAGCGGAAGAGAAAAGAAAAAGGTAATCATTGTTTATATCAACATTGTATCATAGTATAGATGCTGTTAACGTGACTCTGATACACACATAATTTCTCAAAGTCAATACATCTTTACAGAGTCAAGCAATGTCAACTGTTCATAACGTCGTTTATTAAAAGTAGCTTTGTATTTCTGTTCTCGGAAGGCATAGCAGTAGATACGCTGTGTGTTTATTAAAGTCGCGTCCACTTTCTTTCTATACATCTATTAATAGCATACATATTTACTATAGCAGTATATTATTGATATATCAATTTGGATCAATGTTTGAAAGCTTCTTCTGATGAAACTTGTCAGGCTCCCTTTTCTTTCCCTTTTTAATGCCTCATTTTGAAGACCCGACCAATGATAATCATTTAAGTGATTCCCTTTTTTTCTTTCGCTTTTCTCTCTCTTTTTTTATTACTCTTATTTATCTGAGATATCGAGTGGAATATGGATCCGCCTCAAAAGATACCAAGACGACGTCTAAGTCGTACAACATCGTCTAAATATGGCGCTATTTCAGACGAAAATAAGAGACACTTGGAAGAGAATAGTAGTGCCAGTCAACAGGATATCAATGGTCAAAGTCATAGTAGTGGTAGTCAGCAGGAGGAGGATACGTCTAGTGACGAACAATCGCCTCATCATCCTTTAGAACATGAACTGACGCTAAAGGACATTCAAGACGTAACGATATTCTACATTTTATCATCAGAAAAAAAAAGGCAAGAACTGACACAAGCTTTTCATACTGTAGGCTATGAACAAGCAGCATCCGTTTGGTTTACCTCTTTGGAAACCTGCCTTATATAAAAAATCTCGTTCAGTTGTCCGAAAAGCAAATAGCGCTCTTCATTCATCTCCGTCTTCCTCTTCCGAACTATTTTTGAATCCAGGCAATTTGTTATGGCTTCTCCTATTCGGTTGGTGGTTGGCGCTCATTATCTTTATTGTCTCTGTACCCTTTATTGTGTTTCATGATGCCTATGGTATGATTATGCGTGAACTCAGTTTATATCTCCTTTGGCCATTTGGACGATATGTAGAAAGGCTCATAGATATTACGCCTTCTATTATCAATGATTTGGAACGAGAGCAGACAGAACATTCTTTATTAATAGACGATAATGATGAATTTGAGACAGAAAGGGACGGATTGTTACACGGTCATAAAAAGAAAAAGAGGTATAACTGGTTCCATGCAGTAGCAGAGACACTCAAGTTGGGTCCTGCTGGTTGTTTGTACTATATAGTATTTTATACTGTAATCGGCCCACTTCTGATGTTGGTATCATCTATCTGTTGGATGTGTGTGGTGACAGTGCCAATGGCAAAACTCAACTATATCTTGGCTCGTCATCTTCGTCGTCATCCGCTCAGTCTTCGTTTCCGATCCAATAATGTGTCTGTTAGTGCTCATCACCCGACTGTCATCCTCTTGTGTACCTATCAGGCTGTTGGATGGCAGTACTACAAGTATACCTATGATGGTATTAACATCATGTTTATCAACTTACTGCCGTTAGTATTCTTTGTCATCTTTGACGAATATGTCCTGAAGGAGCATTTGCCTGATTCTTTTATTACTTCAGCTCCTGTCATCTTCGGACTATCCTTGGCGTCTGTTATTCCTCTTTCATACTTCATTGGTATGGGTGTCAGCTCTATCTCCGCTCAAAGTAGCATGGGCTTAGGTGCTGTCATCAATGCAACCTTTGGTAGCATTATCGAAATTATTCTGTACGCTGCTGCCTTAATGGCCGGAAAAAGCTTACTTGTCGAGGGCTCTTTGATCGGAAGTATCCTTGCTGGTGTTTTACTTATGCCCGGTTGCTCCATGGTAAGCGGAGCTGTCAAAAGAAAAGAGCAGCGATTTAATGCAAAGAGTGCAGGTAAAAAAAGAAAAAAATTTCCCCGTATTATAATAATAATAATATACTGTTTACCACCAGGCGTCACGGGAACAATGCTTATTATGGCTATTATAGGAGCGCTGTCACCAACCTTGTTTTACCAATTTTTTGGCTCAGTAAGTAAAAAACATGCCACTTGATGTTTTCTCCTTATTCATCATTTTTTTTCTAGTTCGAGTTACGTTGTACAGGCTGTCCGGAGGATGTGGATAACCACAATATGTCCTTGGCTTGCTCCCATTGTTACTATGATCAGTCTGATCCTATGCATGATCCAGTTTACCAAAACAATGTAAAACCATTCATGTACCTCTGTGCGGCTATTCTACCCTCTGCCTATATTATCGGTCTCTTATTTAGCTTGCACACGCATGCAGACATGGTGTGGAAGAATGCTACAACTAAACATAGTGCTCATGACATATCCACTCACCAGAAATTATACCCCATACATATCCTTCGCTCGCAACACTCAGATAACCAACAGTATCAACACCAAGAACAGCCTAGTGAATCAACCTCGACCAACATTTTGATTCCAGGTAAGTGATCGAGTTATTCCGTGTCCCTTGCAAAACTGATGTTACTTTTTAGCTACAATACAGAAACAACCCAGTTCACCTTTAGTGACTGTAGTGCCACCATCAAATCAGTCATCTACGCCTATTGCATTTATACATGCTAAAGAGCCAGAAGAGGAAGAGGAAGAAGAAGCGGCTGCTGGTCATGATTCACCCAACTGGGGAAAAGGAAAAAGTTATACGGTTCTTTTTGGCTGTACTTTGCTATACTCTATTATTGCTGAAGTCTTGGTACAGACGGTAGATCAGGTAATGGAAAAGATTGCTATTGACGAAAAGTTCCTCGGTCTTACATTGTTTGCACTTGTGCCAAACATTACTGAGTTCATGAATGCTATTTCTTTTGCTCTTTATGGAAACATTGTGCTGAGGTATATATCAAGAAAGGTAAAGTGGTTCATATCATCTAATTTAGTTCTTTATATAGTATGGAAATTGGATCTGCTTATGCTTTGCAAGTGTGTCTATTGCAAATTCCTGCTATGGTAGCATTTTCTTTATGGTACAATTGGGGAAAAGAAGAAGTTAAACAATTCACATTCAAGTAAGAAGTAGTGTGCCAAAAAAGAAACGTCTCTCTCATACTTTACATTAGCCTTATATTTCCTCGCTGGGATGTCATTTCTGTAATATTTTCAGTATTTCTGCTGACTTATACATATCAAGAAGGAAAATCCAACTATTTTAAAGGATCTATCCTCATCCTCAGCTATTTCGTACTTGTTGCTGGATTTTACTACGTGCCATAACCTCACATTTTCTCCTTGTACAATATCTCCTTTTCGTACATCTTTTTACTTCATATAAATAATACAGCAATTTCTCCCTATTCTAAATAAAAAAATAGCTTTCTGTTAAACACACGTTACTTTAAACTACTCTCCCCTTTTTTGTATCTGTTTTCTAATTGTATCGCTGTTTCATCCTCCTTGCATCCCATTCATCTTCTTTTTCTTTCTTTCCTTCTTCTCTGTTTTCTTATGGTAGACCACTATTTTCATCAGGATCAAACACAAGTCAATATCAATCAAGTCCTTCAGCAACTGAAGGCAAAGTACAATGCAGATCAACCCTATGCGAACCTGGGAAGTCACCGCTTAATTGTTCTTAATCCTCATAAACCACTTGATCTACTGAATGATGCTACACTTGAAGTCTATGGTCAGCATGGATATAAAAATATTAGCTATCAGCAACCGCAAAACGAACAGAGACTAGAGCCTCATATCTATGAGCTTGCTACAAAAGTCTATTTTTTGCTTCGAAGAAGGAACGAAGATCAAGCGATTATGCTAAGGTATGTATATATATTGCAACCCTGTTACTCATCACTCATGCATGCGGATCAACAGTGGTCTGTCGGGATCTGGAAAGTCTACTACACATCATCACTTGCTCAAGGAGTTACTGTATCTGTCGACTCATACAAAAAAAGACGAAAGGATCAGAAACCAAATCCTTGGAGCCAATACGATACTAAACTCTTTTCTGACAGCTGCAAACTCACATGATACGTCTTGTTCGAATATACTTCAGATCCTACAGTTCAACAAGCGAGGACATATCGCTGGGTTGTCTAATTCCATTTTTCTACTTGACAAACATCGCCTGACTCGTACTCATCTCTCAAATTTTACCGTCTTTTATCAACTTTTGGCAGGATCAACGACAGATGAAAAACAAGCGCTACATATAACGCATACCAACTTTAATTACTTGAAGCCATCAAACCAGCAAAGGCAACAAATGGACGACATTGCCTTTCAAGACCTCAAGTTTGCACTAAAGCAATGCGGGTTCAAGGCAAAGACAGTTGCTCAACTGTGCCAATTACTCGCAGCTATTCTCCATCTCGGCAACATTCAGTTTGTCGATAAACGCCATTATAGATTATCAGAAAAAGACTTTGGCAATGGCTTAGAGAGCAGCCAGGGTTCGTGCAGAATCAAGAACAAGGAGACATTAGCGTTGGTTGCCGCAGCTCTGGGTGTTACTGTCTCTCGTTTAGAGAACACATTGACGCATCAATCAAAGCTAATCGGAAATGAGTTCTGTACTGCATTTTTAACTGTAGATTTAGCAAATCAGCAGCGTGACAGCTTGGCACAAACATTGTATACCACGCTAGTCTACTGGATAATCACAACAATGAATCAACGTCTTGCAAGGACCGAAGATAATACGATTCGCACGATCAGTATACTGGATACGATGGGCCTAAATCCATCAGGCGACTTTCACAGTTTATGTAGCAACTACGTGTTGGAACAGCTACAGCAACACATGCTCGAGTTGTCACTTGAACAAGAGCATGTAGAATCAAGACCTACAACAATACTTTTCCATGGAAGCTCTGGTTTATTTGCGTGTTTGAACAATGAGTCAAGACGTATGGAAAGTTATGCGCTTGATGCTACAGATAGCAACTTTCTATCTTTGCTTTTTCAAAGAAAAAAGTCATCTTCTGACTATCGCGCATTATTAGATCCATCCACTCCATCCTATAGCTTTGCAATTAAACACTTTGGAAGTTACGCTACTGATTACTCAATAGATGCCTTTTTAGAAAACAACCTAGACACTGTCTCGCCTGACTTTGTTCATTTACTTAAAAATAACTGTACAAACGTGTTTGTTTCCGAACTGTTCAATACCAACACATTATACTGGATTACTGAAACGCACCCTAGAGATAGTTCAACGATCATCAAGGCACAATTGCCTCTTTGGCCTCCCGAATCAGCAGAAAGCCAAGAACCAAATCGATTTGACAACGAAGATCAGCCTGCAAGTAAGCAGCCAAACAGTAGCTCAAAAAAGGCAACACAGACAGTGCTTGACCAAGTGAGCAAAGGACTGGATCGCTTAAAGCGCAAGTTGACACTCATGCAGGTATTTGAAGTTATTCATATCCAACCCAACGCACAACAGAAATTCAACTTGTTTGAAGATGACCATGTCGTACATCAGCTGAACTGCTATAAGATTGTAACACTAATGAATCATGCTTCAGACGCCGTATACAGTTATACTTATGAGCAAATGTGTGAGCGGTATGGACCCTTGATAGATCAGGATAGTACAAATGAAGATAAAGCGGCCATATCAGAATGGGCAAAGTCAAGGCAATATACAGAAAGAGAAGTCAACTTAAAGATGGACTCGGTCGAGCTCTCCTTTAGTGTGTGGAAATCACTTGAAAATCAGCTACGTGCTCTAGAGAAAGAAGTGAGTCTGCGGGAAAAAGAAAGGCAGGCTATGTTGGAAGCAGAAAAAGAGAGGGCAAGGTATGCCGCCATGATAGCCGCTACAGAAGCAGAGGAAGCAACCTTACAAGAATCAGCAGAATCAGCAGCTCAGAACATAGATGTTTCTAATACAGTCATGTCTGTGGACCCATGGTCTAATGAATGTAATCCGTTTGCTGATGATTACAAGTCTGAGTTTACTGCCGAAGATGATCAGACATTTATTGAATATCAGCTCAACTCATTTGAAGATAGAAAGAGTGACTGGTATGAAGAAGAACAGGAAGAAAAGGTTCTTTCTGAAGGGTAAAGATATAAAGTATACGATAACTATTAATATACTAATACAGGTCTTAGGTATGGTCCGAATTTGGATATGAGCGATATGATGAAAGATAATAATGTTCAACCTGAAGAACAAATAGAAGAAGTAACGATCACCAACATTCGAGTATGGTGGACAAGATTCGTTTATCTTTCTACATGGTGGATACCATCCTCAGCTTTGAAATATATTGGAAGAATGCCAAGAGAAGATGTCCAGATGGCATGGAGAGAAAAAGTAACACTTTGCATCTTAATCTTTTTCTTTTCTGCTGGTGTTATATTCTGCATAGTCGGCCTTGGCATCATCATTTGCCCCGAAGCCAAAGACCTTTACACAGCACAAGACGTGCTTAATCATCAGAGTATGAACGATTACTGGATCAGTATAAGAGGAAAAGTATACGAGATGACGAAATTTGTGGCAGAGGACCATGGATCTCCACTTACCATGACCACAAGCTCTAGTTTGGAATCCCTTGCAGGAAGGGACCTGTCTTACACATTTCCACCACCCCTAACAGTCGCATGTGCTGGCCTGGTTGAGGATAACTCGATCGCGGTTACACCTAACGAATCCATTGTTCTTGGTCCATTCGTTCACTTTTCTGGTGCTCAACAACCTGACAAGACCTTAAAAAACCTTCGAGATCCTGACTGGCTCACCAAGCAATTCGAGCCAATCATGACTCCTTACAAAAAGGGAGACCTGGTTATATCCATGAAGCAAATGAAAAACGATTTCAAGAGCTGGGGAAGGCTTATAGCTGCCATTGATGAGCGTGTTTATGATCTGACAGACTACATGGCTACAGCTCGTCGCTTTCAAGCACCAGGTATCAACAATTATCATTATCTGCATCCATCCGTCGAAAACCTATTTGTACAATTCGGTGGCAGTGACATCACTGAAGAGTGGAAGCATCACACTACTTCCATGGATGATGCAACAAGGGCACGCAACTTGGCCTGTCTGAACAACGCATTTTATGTCGGCCGACTTGACTTTCGTGATTCTGCACGATGTACTTTTGCCAATTACCTATTACTAAGTTTCGCTCTGGTACTTTCCGTAGTTATTGTCATCAAATTTCTGGCTGCTTTGCAATTTGGAGGCACTCCAACGCCAGAAAACCATGACAAATTTGTGATCTGTCAAGTTCCGTGTTACACCGAGGACGAAGAATCTCTAAGGAAAACCATTAATTCTCTTACCGCTATGACATATGATGATAAGCATAAGCTGCTTTTCCTGATTGCTGACGGAATGATTATTGGTAGTGGTAATGACCGACCAACGCCTCGTATCCTACTTGATATTTTGGAACATGATGAAAATGACGAACCTGAAGCTTTCATGTTCAAGTCAATCGGTGAAGGTTCAAAGCAATTAAACTACGGAAAGGTGTATTCTGGTGTATATCAGTATGAAGGGCATGTAGTCCCTTATGTTGTCGTAGTCAAGGTTGGTAAACCTACTGAACGAACCAAGCCTGGTAACAGAGGAAAAAGAGATTCGCAAATCATCTGTATGAATTTCCTGAGTAAAGTTCATTTTGATGCCGAAATGTCGCCACTGGAACTAGAAATATATTATCATATAAAGCATATTATAGGCATTGACCCTAGTCTCTACGAGTATATTCTTATGGTGGATTCGGATACAGAGGTCTATCCTGATGCATTAAACAGACTTGTTTCTTGTATGCTACATGATAGTCGTGTTATTGGTCTTTGTGGAGAAACAGAGTTGGGTAACCAAGATAGGTCATGGATAACCATGATTCAAGTCTATGAATACTATATATCGCATCACCTTGTAAAGTCCTTTGAATCCATATTTGGCTCTGTTACTTGCCTACCAGGCTGCTTCTGTATGTATCGTATTCGTACGGCAAATAAGCATATTCCGCTTATAGTATCTCCCAACGTTATTCAAGCTTACTCAGATAACCGAGTGGATACATTACACAAGAAGAATTTACTACACTTGGGCGAAGACAGATACTTGACAACGCTCATGATGAAAAATTTTCCCGAGTACAAGATGATGTTTACACCATATGCAAAATGTAGAACAGTAGCACCTGACGAATGGCGTGTGTTATTGTCACAGCGCCGTCGCTGGATTAATTCAACAATTCATAACCTTCTGGAGCTTGTAATGTTGCCAGAGTTATGTGGATTCTGTTGTCTTTCAATGCGATTCGTAGTAATGACTGACCTGATAGGTACCATCACCTTACCTTCATCTGTGATCTATTTGATCTATTTAATATACACAGTTGTGTCCGGTGCTGGGCCAATTCCCACAATAGCACTTGTTACCCTCGTGGGAGCGTATGGCCTACAGTCCCTGATATTTTTATTTAAGCGGCAATGGCAGCATATTGGATGGATGATCATATACATATTGGCTATTCCTATCTTCAGCTTCTTTATCCCAGTGTATGCATTCTGGCATTTTGACGATTTTTCTTGGGGAAATACAAGAGTAGTCGTTGGCGACAATAAGAAGAAGCAGATCATTGTTACAGACGACGAAAAGTTTGACGAAAAGATGATTCCGATGAAGAAATGGTCACAGTATGAGAAGGAAATGCAAGAAACGGCAATGTTTGAGCAAGACGCACTCTCGGGTTACTCTTCGTACGGCCGATGCTCATGTGATAATTATAAAGGCGAGAATGACTCACTTTCATACCGTAGTCAATACGTCTGTCGCTATCATCAAGATGTGTATGAGAAGTCAGTACATAATTATTATAGTACTGATTACAGCCATTCATTCAACAATCTATCTACTCACACAAGCCAACTCCTTCCTGAATCTCTTCCGAATGTTGAGCCTATGGGCGAGCTTTCTTTAGAGTTTTCCTCTGTTTTAAAGCCTGCAATGTCTTCCAATAAAGAACAGCAGATAGACGAAAAGGGAAAAACAAAATACGTGATGCTACCTGAAGAAGATGAAATTGAGAAAGAAATCTATACAATTCTCACTACCAGTGACCTAATGACTTTAACCAAAAAACAAGGTAAATTGAGGGGATATATAATATAGTACTGGAAATACTTAATAATCCTATATTCTTAGTGCGAGATAAACTATCCGAAATCTTTGGTATAGATTTGACTATAAAGAAGGACTTTATTAATTCGGTCATCGAGCGATTGTTAGAGAGCGATGACATTTTAAATGCACTTCAGTCATTATAGAAACTAGACAACGTAATAAAACCTTTATTTAGTTGCATCGATAGCTACTATCAATTTGTATAAATGAGCCAAATGGCGTAGAATATCACCTTGAGTTGTACGCTGTGCTCCTTTATGCTTATTTTCAAACAGCGAAAAACAATTCATTTCACAAAAGACTATTTAATAGTTGATCATGTTATGAGATCGATGACAGGCGATGTTCTTCCTTGTTGACTTATGTTGTATTGACCACTATCAGTACAAGCTTTTTGTGTGACAATTTAGACCCTCAAATAGAAACTCTGCTGAGGTTCATTTTATCCAATGAATTTCACTGCATGAACTATAATTTGGCAGAAATGACTTCATAAGGTGATTTTTTTCAATTCCCACAGGCGTCTTTTTCTTTTTTTCTTTTTCTTTTTTTTTTTTAACAATGTATGTTAATAACCCCCACTCAGAGCTTCCCACGGTTAAAGAAAGTCAAGATGCATTAACCGAAAGCTTTGCAAGAAAGTTATCCATTTCGTCCCTTTCTTCACCCTCAGTAGACATACACGGTCAAGCTGTTCCATCTGACATTCTTGTTGCTCTATTAGACAGACCAGTAGAAATGGTACAGCTGGTTTCGCGTAACCGTCAGTTTTACGACGCCATACAGCATTACATCACTGAGACACAAGGTGAATACGCTTGGCAACGATTTCAAGAGATACTTTATAAACCTAGAGAAAAGCTGCCGGACCGTGCATGGCTTACGTGTATCAGTCACTACCTTGCGCATAACTCGATATTTTTATCAAAGTTTAAAGAGATTGTGGGATATACAGAAGATACACCTGATACCATCTCACCACCGTTTTATTATAAAATGAGTACTTCCAGTAGCACCGCGTCCTCAAATACAAGTCGTCGTAGAAGTAGAAGGCTCTCAGCAAGAAGCTTTGATCTTGATTGGCCAGAAGAGGATAGCATTATTGAAGAAGAAGCTCCTGAGGTCCCAGAAGGAATGTTTACGGACGAAGAGCAGTTTTATCAGCAAACGACGCCTGTCGGACAACAACAACCTAGACGCAGACGTTCTTCCTATCATGCCTTTCAGTCTGAGCCTCATCCGACATTTGTGGAATCAAAGATTGATGAAGTTGAAGAAGCAGAAGTTGAAAGTGGCAACGAAAGCGACCATCTCAGTGAATTGCTGGACAATGACGAAGAAGAAGATGATGATTATAATAGTGAGGCGAATTCGCAGAGAATCAGCCATGATAGCAGCCGTCAGCCTACCTTTAAAGACCGAACGAGGAATAACATGGGTTTGGTCCGAGTACGAGACTATCCTGACGTTCAGACTAGCTTACCCAATGTTTACCCTGCCTTTTTCCGTAAGGCTAAACAGATCTTATCACTTGCACCCTCCTCACGTCGGTTTTCGGCAAATGTACGTAGAAATTCGATCCTGGAGGGTGGAATGCCTGAAAGCCCAGTAATAGATCTGGATGAGCCTCGAGTACAAACTTGTTCAGATAATGAAGAAGATGAAGAGAACGATCATTTGACCCAGCTTATATGTACAACGCGAAGACAACAGCCTGATGATTACCTATGGTTAAATAATGTTATGGAGGTCTTGGGTGATTGGCCAGAGTTGGTTGATGGTCTGAAAGATATCATTGACGATGCATTAATTGATCACCGCCAGAGCCGTTAAATTTTTGTTTTCTTTTATAATTGCAGTAATAAAGAATGCTTTCAATAAACACAAAGAGAGAGAGAAAGAGAGAGAAAGAGTCTTTAATGTACTATTTAGATATGTGTATATGTATATAGAAAGTTTGTATAAAGAAAGAAAGGGGTATCCATTTATCTCGAACCAATAATACCGGAAATCCAAGAAGTACGCTTGTTCTTCTCTGCAGGTGAAGCAGGGACACTTTCGTCTTGATGAACTACAGCACCAGCACCTCCACCACGAATGGGTTTGGCTACACGTCCACTGCTTACTATTTGACCAGCTTGTTGTTTCTGTTGTGAGGCTTGCTGAAGTCGTTCCCTTGCAGCTCTCAGTTGTCCTTCAAACTTGTGATTCTGGTTGATCAGTTTCTCTTGAGCATCTTGTAGCAATTGCTCAAGGCTTAGAATTCGGTCATTGCGTGCAATCAATTTACGCTCGGCAACTCCAACTTCTTTCTTTAGTGAAGAATTTTGCTCGACAAGCTAAATGGATTTAGAAAAAGATGAAGCTATTCTCTTTATGAATAATTACCTGTTTTTGAACATTCTTCAACTGCTCGAGATTACGTTCCAAGATGGCCATCTTTTGTTGCTGGGCTTTATTGTTACTTGCTCTTAACACATTGTTGTACTGCTCTCGTGTTTCGTCCAGGGACATTTCCAACTCTACCACCTTCTCACAGCGAAGCTGCAAGTCGCGCATTAGTGCTTTTTTCATGGATTCAAAATCAGCCAAGTCCTTGGCCATGGCTTTACGCATACGCTCAATCTCTTGCTCACGTTCAGAGTAGGCGGTAGGTGCAGTTGGAGTTTGTTCAGCAAGTGTTTTCTGAAGACTCTCAGTAGCTTCTTTCAAAGATTGCAATGCTTGTGAAAGATTGTTGATGTTGTCTCCCTTTGAGTTAATTTCTTTCTTTAGTTTTTCTATTTCTTCTTGCTGAAGTGCCTTCTTTGAAGCATACTGACTCTCCAATTTAGTCTGTATATAATGATGAGTCTTTTGTTTAGTTTTTAAGGTGCATCTTTACCTTGACTGCAGAGATGGCTACTTCAATGTCTGCATTCTTTTTAGCAGTAGCCTCTTCTTCTGCAATTGTTTTGTCCAGTAACTCTTCATATTCCTGCTCAAGTTTCTTCAAGCGTTCGTCAAGTTCAACCTTCTTCTTTTCAAGTACTTGTTTTTCATCTTGAAGGGTATCAATAGCTTTTGTATGCTGTTCCAGCAATATTTGAGAGTCAGCAAGGTCACGACGAAGAGCAGCTGTTTCCTCTACAGTCAGAGGTAAGCTTCCCTCAGCCTCAAGCTTGTTGACTGATTCACGAATTTGACGTTCTTTTTGGTTGATCTCACCCTACAATGTGTTAGGCTATGCAACCTGAAAGGGCGTCTTTTATTTACCGAGGGATCCCACTTGTTCATCATTTGTGCTATCAGATCTGCCTTCTTCTTTTCTTTATCATTATCTGCACTGTCTTTATAAGCCATGCGGACTTCTTGCAGATTTTTTCGAAGCTCTTCAAGTTCATTCAAGAGCTCTTGATTGGCTTCCTTCAAAGAATCAACATTGATAGCATTTTCTCGGCTTTCAAATGATATCTTTTGAAGCTGTAACTTCAATTCACTCAGTTCATTAGACATCTGCTGGTTTTCTTTGGTAATAAGAGCTTCATGCTCTTTGTAATAATTGACTTCCTCTTTTAATGAGTCCAGCAGCTTTTCGCGATTGGCGAGTTCAGTTTCCTTTTCAGCAATTTGATCCATCAATTCATTTTCACGCTTCAAGAGTTCTTCACGTTCATCTTTCTCCAAAACAACTGAAGGAGTCGTGGGTCGAGATGCATCATCAACTGGAGTAGAAGGTTTAAAACCGGATGCAGGAGGCAATGCAGAATAATCGCCCTTGTTAATTTTATCTAAAGATACCCATTTTTCTTCCGGTAGAGTATTACCAGTACGCCAGACGTTTACCTCACCCTCTAAGGCGGCAATATAAGTTTGAAAAGTCATTGTTTCTGTCTTGGCCTTTTTGAGCAGAGCCTTCAATTCGGCAGGTGATAAGTCAGCATTGACCTTAGCTTTGTTCTTGATTGTCTTTGCACGCATACCAAATCTTAAGGTAGACACTGTTTCGGCTTCATTAAAAGAAGAAGGCGAACAGTTGATGATCAAAGTTGTGCGAGAGTTACCACCCAAAGATTCTTGAAGGATACGTGTCAACTTAGAATCACGATAGGGAATATGGCTGGACTGTGCATCACAATCGTATCAGTTACACATTTGACTGCAGATTTATATATGCTGCATACCTTTCCATCTGTTAAGGAATTAATGACCATACCCAAGGCAGTCAGGGATTTGTTAATCTTTTTAGCTTCTTCCAATGTCTGACCGGATGCACCTGTCTTGCCTACTTTTTCGGAACCGGCCAAGTCAACCAGATAGAGTTTACCGCTCTTTGCAGCACCTGTATCCAAGTTCTTTTGTGTGATGGTGATCACGACAATAGAATGAGATCGAGAACTTTCAGCATTCATGTCTACAAGAGTATGTTACTTAACAGTATATTGTGCTATCATGGTGATACCCTACGTGTATAAGCAACCATACGGTTTGCACTACCATTTTTCATGGCTTGATATACTTCATCTTTGTTTGCTACATAAATCTCATACAAATCCTTTACGTAAACACCACGCGTCTTATCCTCATGAATAGCCAAATTGTCGTTGGATGCTAATAATAAAAAAGATGAGGTTATCCATATAGTCTAATGTTTGTGGTTGCTTTTCTTACGATTAAATAAATCGCGAACTTTTTCCATATAAATTTCCATATAAGAAACTTTGACAGTGAATTCCAAATTACTTGGTGCATCATTGATACTTGCGAATATTTGTTCGACAATACGTGGGATAATACCCTTTGTTTGAGGATTATCGATATCTGCACCCTATTAGTTTTGATATTAGCTATAAGCAAATAAAGTCGAGCTTTATCTTACCATCATTGTAAATGTTTTACCAGAACCTGTTTGACCATAAGCAAAGACAGTACCGTTATAACCAGCAGTGACATCTAATGAATGAGGGGGGCTGATTAGAACTTGATTGTTATAACAAGAACAACTTGTTACCATCTACTATGCTTTTGATAGAATATTCAAATACATCCTGTTGAGGTGTATTCATGCCAAATACTTTATCAAAAGCAAAACTAGACGTAGTTTCACCCTAAAGCATATATGAGATTATTGTTGTTTTTATTATATATTTGTTTACCTTTATGGTTACTTGAGTTCCCTCTTCGTCAATCTCAATAATTGGGACACCACCTTCTCTTACTTCAAGAGCATTCTGAGGACGGAATCGACAGACAACTTTAATATTATTTCCCGACATGTCAACTTGCTCCCTTTTGTTAAACTATGTTTACAGAGAGAAAGAAAGAAAAAAGAGAGGTACAAAAAGAGAGAAAAAGGTTTCAATGTTTAAAAGGGAGTTTCAAAAATGAAAAAAGGGGGTGGCAAATAAGTATGATGTATGTGAGAATATTGTAATCTGTCTCATGAAAAAGAGCTCAGTTTCAGTAGAAATAGCGCAAAAATCGGACTTTACAAAACATCTGACATCTTTTATGCTTGTATAAAAATAAGATGCGTGACCTAGTCAAAGAGAAAGGTTTAGCGGAAGTCACGAGAGTTTTCCAGAGTACACAGACAATCTTGAGTACAGTCTGAGACCTGCAACCTTAGCCAATAAAAAGAGAAAGCAAAGAAGTGATGTTTTGCATATAAGGGATATAGTTATTTCCCCAAGAGAATTAGAATGGATAAAATTAAATCGTGTAGATGAAACAATAGCCAAACAGACCATGTTCCCATTATATTTTGACAAGCTACAGTGGTTGAATCACATGATGATAAATGTTCCCATATCAGAGATATCATTTGACTATTACACTCTTCACCAAATTCAATACCGCATCCGGCTAGTATTAAAGTTGATGATAGAGACAGGGCCAAGTTTCACGGTAAGAATGGTGAGCGGCCCAGCTGGAGACGGGGTCGCCCCCAATAAAGAAGTCCACAAGGAAAGATATGTCTATAGTATTCAGACGGTAATCATACTGAAAGACATCACTATGCAGCATATAACGGTGGGAAACCTGACATCTTTTGTCCATACCAAAGCATGGTTCATATGAGCAGAATCAACAAGATTCATCCACAAAAAAATGCTTGTTCTGTTTGCTTTCTTGGAAAACCTTCAAAGTTGTCATGTAGGCAAACGCTTAAATACGAGAAAATACATTTTATTCAGAAATTATTCGCACACTGATAGAAAAATGATAATTTCAAACAACGTGCTATAAGACTTGGCCACAGAAACTATTAATTACAACCTCGATTTTCCGTATAAAGACTATATGGCTATCCCGCATCCGTGACAATCCTCAGGTTTTCGAGTACAAGCATGATAAGAGAGCAGTTCATTCTTGATATCGCGGTTATGACTTCTCACACGAACTATGGTCCAAAGGGCATTCTTCGTGGAACCACTAATTTATAAGTAAAAAACTGGGGTTATATAAATTATGCCTGCAATAATTTATTGACATCTTCTTTTTTGTCGATCAAGAATCCAGAAGCATCCAAGCGTGCTTTTGAAGTACTATAAAGAGATCATCGAAAGCGAATTATGAAGCATCTACCCCGATTCCGTTCTATGTCGTGTTTGATCAGAGGCCCTGAAAAACTAATACATTTACGTTAGACAAACGCAATCCCAGCTGGAAATGGTAAGACGGGTTCTGATGCTGTCATTATCGAAAGGCTGCAAATGACATTTGGAAAAAGCATTGGGTATGGTAAAGCTAAAATTCATCAATGCAACGGAAGCAAGTATGCTTTATGCATGGACAGTCTCCGGCTGGCAGTGTATACCAAAAATACCATTGATGTCAATAAGCTGTCAGCTGCTCTTGCTTTTCAAATTCATGGTGAACCAAAAATCCAGAATTAACTGCATGGATGAAGAAGAAAAGCCTAACTAGTCCTTTCACTCCCTTTTCGTCTTAGGATTTAACATCACTTTCTATATGTTCCGATTAACATCCAAGGGCATTTATGTATTTTTTTGAAATAACGCTCCTATGGTTTCCTGATTCTTTGGAAGACCTGCCGTTGTTCATTTCTTTGGCGAATTTCAAGAGACTTCTCGCGGTCAATAATTCTTTTTGCCGCTTTTGCAAGAAATCAACCAAGCCGTATTTCATTGAAGCAAGATACAGAGAGAATTTGGTGGCTTTGGATGACATTATCGATGCAAGGCAACGAGACAAGACCTTTAAAACATTCCATGGTCTTCTTTTCCAAAGCAACAACAAGAGCCTCACGTTCAACTTGAGTAACACGAGGTCTAGAGTTATCCCAACCAAGATAAGAGAGCATCACTTCCTTCTTGGGCTCCTTCAAGGTGATCGTGTTGAATACAAAGTCAATCTCGGGTTTGGCTTGACGTGCAATAGTAGCGACTTGAATGATTTCATCGCCAGAGAGTTGATCTAGGGGATGTACTTTTGAGCTGGTCGTAGCAGCAGTGACAGTTTTCATTTCCTTGACAGCAGACATGATGGTAAATAAAGAAAAAGGGGAAGAGAGACAAAAATAATGATATGGAAGAAGAAGAAGTGCCAAAAAGAAGCTGCTTTTATATTTTTTACCGTCATCGAATTCAGTGACAAATCAAGACCAATGAGAAATGTAATAAACAATAAAGGAAGTAGTAGTGGGAGAAACACAATTGACGAGTCAATGGAATAGATAACCAACTTATTTGTCATTACTAGCCTCAGACCAGCAAAGGGAAAGCCACCACATTCAATGACCGCATGAACATAAAAAAGGGGAAGCGAGCTAGAAAGACACCACCAGTGCGTCCAGTCTATGAGTAGATGCATTAACGATTCAATATCGTCACCAATGGCGATAATATTTCTCTCCTGAGATGTTTTTGTAGTGCCAACAGACCAAACTCTGTGTTTATAGAAACTATATTCTGTAAACCCTGGATTTCTGGATATGCGAGGGGGTTAGGATAGTACTGACTAACTCCGATTCTTATTCTGCAGAGTAAAGAAATAAAAGTGTCCTGAGGTCCTATTGGATGATAAGGTCATTTCTCCTTTCTTAGGATGGTCTATGAATGTTCATATTCATAGATTCTTTTGTATATTCAAATGGTGTAAGCAAAAGTTATGCTGTAGTGTGGTATTGATATATTTTGATGAATATGGCTTTTTTAGCTCCGCACCACACTTTGTTCATTTCTGACAAATCTACCATAAATATCGTGCGAATGTTATTCTTTATAAGGAAATTAAATCACTTGTGGGTATCTAGTGACTGAACTGGTTAGAGCTCTGCCTTCAGCTTGATTATATAATATTTCACTGTCCGAATACTAAACATTAGCATTTGAATGAAGACATAAAGGTGCATTTTAAAGTAGCGTCAAATCAACAAAAAGAAGGGGGAGATGTTGAGAGTATATACACCTTTTGACGTTCAGATACTCAATTGTTTCAGTTTACAAAAGTAACAGAAATTCATGCATAGACTTTTCGATCAGACCACGCTACTTTTGCATAATAGTCTCTATTCTTTACTACAGTCTAATGCACGGTCTTACCATCGTTTCAATTATATTAGTAGCAGAGGATGACCGAGATGTTTGAAAAAGGGAGTACAAGAATAAGCTTGATGATGTATTGCATTAACCAAAAATATATAAATGTTGATAACACGACTAACAACAATAAAGAGCGATGAATGACCCATTATCAACGCTGGTCTGTTTCTGTTTCCCTCTAGCTGAGTTAAGCAGCATTGATGTAATACGTCCAACATGACCGTAATATAGTCATAGTAGCCAGTCTGCATAAACCTGTCAGCTCTCTCTATCTATTTTTGTTGTGTTACTCGAGATCAGTGGTGTTATCAATAGCTTAAAAAGGACTGCAGACAGCTTACCCATTTTGTCTGTGGGAATATATTCTAAACTTACTACTTTCCATTTTGGACATATCAGCTTCCGAAATGCAACTTTAATCTCACAGCATTTATTCTCTCTCTCTCTTTTTTTTTTTTTTTTTTTTTTTTTTTTTTTTTTTTTTTTTTTTTTTTTTTTTTTACAGTTAGTTGTTCTTTAGTTCAAGCCTAATAGAAATAAATCCCTGAACAATCTTAGTAATTTATAAAACCTGCTTGGTCAAAAAGAGGAAAAGTATAGGATAACCATTTGCTTGACTTGGTTATAAACAAGTTCTTTTTTTCTGTTAATACAATAAACTCGTCAATGTTTAAGTGATTGGGTTTGTTCACAAATTGAGTACAGAGATCAGAATGGTCATTGTCATAGTAGGGAGTGCATTTATTTCCTTTGTATAGATTTGCGTTTGATAGCTAATTCTTTCATCTCTATGAGGTATCCATCATAGATAGCAGTTTGGCTAATACATAATGGCTCTTTCAATGTATTTGGATCATTTTTCTTAATTGAATTCTCATAGACATGTTTCGCTACAATATCATGAAGCTTACATATTGTACCGACAATGGTCTGGTCACCATGACAGAGACTGTTGGCTTCAAAATGGATAGATTCAAATTCCACCTTCGCCTTTACAATAAACATTCTGCTTTACAAGAAGTTTCTGAAGATAATTTAGTGAAGATAATTTAGTATAGCTTATGCAATTTTGTTAGCGTTATCTAACTGTACCAATATATTAGATGAGCAAGAACTTCAGTCATCAGCATTCATACGGTTACCTAGGCCGTACAAAGTACATGCAACGGAGGTTAACTACAAAAGTGGCGCGCAAAAGATTCGACGAAACCTTCAGCGTGCAAAAAACAGCACTGAAAAAGGTCAACAAACTACTGAAATAGAAGCTTCTTTAAGTCAATTGGATATGTCCCGAGCCAGAGACATAAACGAACTCAATGAAATGTACAATACGTACCTTGAACACAGAAATATTTTGCGGGAGCTCTACTTTTCACCACAACGAGCTAAGCAAAAAAGGATATATGAATTACAAAAGCGTAGGTATATCAACAGGCTTTGCTCAGCGGAAGGTCGGTTTACAGTATCTGATGTCAAAGGCGTGAAACCCATTATGTTTGTCGGTGACCGCGGTCTAAGTATAAGCTCATGAATAAAAGGATTTATGTGTTACGGTGGCCAATGGAAACCGAAGAAGCGCAGTTTTTATACAACTGTATGCATAACCAATGAACAAACACATCACAGACATGCATATACCGCTTCAATAAGTTATCACATCCAGTACGAACAATTCATCGCAACGGAGCGAGTCAACTAAGAACAATCAATAGCGCATTTGTTTATGACAACCCAAGCTGTGTCTCTGTCCAAGCAAAAAAAGCAGTGAAAAGACGGGACACTGTGTCCGCAATGGCAATAGGCCTGTCAGGCCTGGCAACATTCCTTTTTGGTGCAACCTTTCCACCATTCGACCCAAAAGCCAGTCAATCCAACACTAATAAATTTAAAACGAATGCCGCTTCTTTCTTTACTGCAAACGAAGATTGGCCTGCTGTCGATGACAGTAATACTTCTTGAAAGGTATGTCTCCTTTGATAATTTATTGACTTATACTGATTGTTTAACAACAATAAGTATTTAATACTTTGAATATTTGATATTCTGTAAGTGAAATTATTTCATATTATTGACTGTTTTACTAATTACATCTGTTTGTGTCTCAATTTTGGGGACTGGTAGTTCATTTACCTTACCAGTATTTTAAGTCATGAAATAAATTTAATCCGAGTACAACAAGCCGTAAATAACGAATTCTATCTATTTGGCTGTATTTATCAGATGATGAGTAGCAGACGTCTGTCCTCATCTATTAGCTGGGGTTGAATCTGTGGAGCCCTTAAAATACGATGAATTGTTCGGACCGTTGTCTCCTTTATTTTACACAATTGAGTATTTTTCCCATTTTTTGTTGTTCACTGTCTTTCTTGATTATATATGTTACATCAGTTTATC